>APFE031511177.1:24834-65929 GCA_000404065.3 Pinus taeda
ATATATATGTAGACATATCATCGCTGAGGTAGGCATTCCCATATGTAGATCAAAACTGACTAAACTGTCTGTTACAGGAATTATTTTGTAATACATCAAGAGTATAGACATGTGTAGACACAGTATGGACGTAACGATCTGTTTATGAATTGTCCATTGTATAATGAATAACAAAATTCTTCACAGCTTGGATGGTAGAAACTAGATCTAGGGTCTTGATTTTCGTTTCTTGAACTAGTATGATTCTATCCATGTGAATGAATGTGTCGAAGTCGAACATGGTAGAAACCACTTGATTACCAATCAATGATATGGATTGTTAACAAGTGTGAGAGAAACCACTAGTAATGTCAATGGCTCTCAAAGTGCTTAGTACAATCCATGAAATGTGAATAAATGACTTGAAGTCGAACATGTCATAGAATCACTCGATTGAAGGTCAATGATGCAACCTATTGTTGAAGGCGAGAAACTTGCCATAAGGGCATGCAGATTTCAAGGTATTGACGATTTATAAATCAACTTCCTAGATAATGAGCCAAAGTCGATAGAAAGAAATTCGTCATAGGCAAGCCCACAACACTAAATAATAGATCAAGTTTTGAAGAAATATATTGGTAAGGACTGGCTTAGGGATGGTCAAAATGGATGACAGATATCTCACAGATGAATGGTTTGTTTGGACTATTCTCTTGAAGACATAACGACACTGCAGATGGCTTGGTGACAATTGACCCAAAGCTAATACCCAGAAACCGGCTAAAGACTTTCAATATGGTTTGATTAACTGTTAGGCAAATGATTTTCCCAACCTAGGTGAACAAAAAGTGTCGTGTTCAAGAGTGGTTAACAGCTTCTTTAAAAAACGAAGTGTAACAAACAGGTTCATTTTTCTCTTTTTTCCCCCAACATTTCTGTCAAGTACCTCTTTATTTTTGACAAGCTTGAGGAAGATAACATTTTCTTTTTTATAAGCTCATCCTTCGGATGAGTCCAACTTATTTTAAAATTCGAACCCTAAGAAGGAGTGGTTCGTTCCTGTTTAAAATTGAACAGGTCCTTTACTGTTAAATTTTAAAGAATGTAGTATAGGAAAAACTCGGTGTTTTTCAATTTTAGGGAGTCAGAAGAAAAACTTAAGAAAACTCCATGGGAGTACTTTTTTGTAAATTTAGTCCCTCAAGCCCAAAAAAGGATAAAATAATGTGGGAGAGAACTCTGTTGACTGTAATTAATCAACATATACCTTTTTCGTAAATAGTCCATTTCAGTCCGTAAAAGGGGTAAACTTATACTGAAGGGATGATTATTCATTTATTTTAACGAGTTCGAACAATCAAGTGCTCGACAATCTTTTCAATTTTTTAGAGTCTGAAAAGGGCTTAAAGAGGACTCCAATGTTTCACTTTTTCATAAATTTTTGAAAGAGTCCGAAAAAGTGATAAAAGTATGCTCTTTGTTGAAAAATGATCAATTTTCCCGAAAAATCCAATATTCTGCACAAAAATTTGAAACATAACACATACCTGTTTAAGATAAATAAAAACGTTTTTAAAAAGTTACCTTTTTAAAGTGAAAAATAAATAAATTAAAAATTCATTTATTGAAAAAACTTATAAAAAGGGCTTTTCTAACTTCATTTTTACCATTTGAGTTCAGAGTGAGAAGTGAGAGCTTTTGGGTAAAAAAGTTCTTGTGAAGATTCTGGAAAATTTGTCCGTCAGAATTGAAAACCATCAGCTCCAGGTAATCCACGTCCTCCTTAACTTGCATTTCATCCGTTCACATTTTTTTTAATTAAATTTGATTTTTAAAGGAAAAATAGGTTTAAAAAATCGTTCGCGGGGTCCACAGGTGCAACACGCGGGCCCTACGGACCCCAAATTTTTCTATAAAGAAAAAATTCATGGGTCCGCACCTATTGCTCACAACCCGTGCGGACCTACACACTGTTTGTAAGCAGCGGGTGCAGACCCCATGCAATGAATTTTAAAACTTAATTTTCTTCATTTTTGCCCAAAATTTTTCAAACAAGCTTGTTCTAATATGTCTTTTTATGGATTGAAGGACATTCAAAATTCTTATTTGGTGAGGATGCGAGCACGAGGATGTAAATTATGCGGCAATAAATCATATGCCCACATTGCAAGAATTGAAAGCATGCAGACTGTATAAGTTCTAGGCCATACATGGCATGAGGGCCCAAGTAGACCTCTTCACATGGTTGGTAGACAAATGGAACAAACAGGACCAGTGCTTTGTAATTGGTGGCCACCGGCTCGAAATGAGCTGGAGGACATATACTTTTTGACTAGTTTGTCCAAGAGGGGTGAACAATTATCTCTTTTCGGGACTAGGCCAGGTGGCTAGTCTGTAGCTAGTCTTCGATTGGAGTTTTGTTATGATCAAGCATACCCCAAGGATAAATGGATTGATATTAAAACTATCATCCATCCTGAACTTAAAGTTATTGCATTCATTATTACCAGACTATGCAGGAGTGCAACATTGCACGTGGCTACTAGATCCTAGATGCAGATGGCTATAGACTGTTTTCGAGGCACCATATACAATTGGTGCGAGGTTGTGTTGGCAAATGTGAAAGGCCAACTAACCAGAGCAAAGAATGGAAAGCTCAACAACTTTGGATGTGGATTTATCATAGTCACCTTTGCTCTAGAGAGGATCCCCATGTTAACCATGCAGTATATTCCTGTTGATGCTGGTCTTCCTTGAGAGCCTAGAATGGTTCATTGGGTTGCTTTGATGGCCCGTCACGCTGAGGGCATAGAGGTTGTTCGATTTTCACCTGCATATTTTCATTGGTTGAACAACCAAATTTTTGTGATTTATGACTTTCCATACGTCGAGATAGATTACTGCGGCGATCGAGACATGATTCTTCCACTAGGAGAGCATGAGGTAAAAACCATTTTCAACACTCTCTAAGTTTTTTATGTTTTTATTTTATTTTATTTTAAATCGTCCAAAACTGAAAAACAAAAGTTTAAATGCAGATGTGGGTCCACAATGACCAACTGCTCTCCAACCTTACAAGAGGAGACACCCAGCTACATCAGCACCAAACCCACAGGGCCAATCAGCAGAGATCCTGACTGACTTGGAGCATCATCTAGAGCGCTTGACACTAGATATTCCAGAGACTGATATAGATGATATTACACTTAGGTTATAGAGATATGTGATTGGGGTCCTAGGACCTTTTAGGAGGTTCCTATGTGGGGTGGCTCGAGCAGTAGTTTCTTATTGTGATCATCACCAGGGATAGGATGATCGATTTTGTAGACTCACAACATTTTGTCTTTTTGTATTATTATTTTTGCCGATCATAAGGTGTTTTTCAACCTATGATCGAAGACAATGTATATTTTGAAACACACTTCTATGCTATGATATATCATTATTACCGGATATCTCATGTAAGATGTTATCGAATATGATATATCATTATTACCGGATATCTCCTATAAGATGTTATAGAATATTATTAAATTTACTGTTTTGATTATTGCAAATGTCTATTTATCATACTAGAAGCAACTACATCTGCTAATGTATTTAAATGTCTTGGAATATGCTGATATTCAATGTAATCAAATCCACGTTTCAATAGAAGAACTCTCAAAAATAACCTTAATAATACTGGATTTCTAATGGCATAAACCCTGTTAAGCTGTAATACAATGAGTTCAGAATCCAACCTAACAATCAAACTCTGAATCCAAAATGAGATGGATTTAGATAATAACTCAATCACTGCACTATACTCTGTAATGTTATTCGCTGTTTGACCGAGGCTTACCCCATGCAGAGACACTAACTCATCATATGGTGAATAGATAGCCCAAGCTGCAGAAGAAATGTTCTATGTACTACAACAAGCACCATCAACAAAACCAATGTATGTTTGAATAGACGTCGACATCTGCAATATCAAGACTGAAATCAAGATAAGTAGGAATAGTGATAAGATCACTCTCTAAACTAGGCACACTTTTCTAATCTAAAACACACCAGCTATAAAGAAACTAATCTAACAAAAAATCTCCACACAAAATTTAAGCATAATATCTCTTCAGATAAAGTCCATTTCTGGGTTTATCCAAAGAAACCTTCAAAATCTATCAATTCATAAGCCCTTTTTGTCAACTTTCACTTAACAATGTAAGGACCATGCCACATAGGTATAAATTTTCCAGCCCCTAGCTTATCGTTCGTTTGATCATATACTAAAACTAGGTCTCCTTCTGAAAAATTACGAGGTGTAACACTTTTGTCGTACTGAGCTTTCATTTGTTTCGCATGAGTCTCGTTTGCTATTGCAGCAGTGCGTCAATTCTCATCTAGCTGAGCTAAGTACAAAAAATGTTTCTCTTCTTTAGAAGTAGTTGGGAGTAATTCTATCGCTAGCTGTAATGACAGAATTTCGCATTCAATAGGTAACACTGCTTCCAAACCGTAGACCAGTTGAAAAGGAGTGAAACCAGTCGTTGTTTTCATTGAGGTATGATATGCCCAAAGTGCTGAAAATAGCATGGTATGCCAATTTGACTTATGAATACCAATGATTCATTTGATCATAGTGACTAAAACTTTATTGATAGCTTCAACTAGACCATTAGCTTGCGGGTAATACGGAGTATAACTATCGTGGCGCAACCCAAGTTGATCTGCCAATTCAGTCATCATGATATTTTGAAAGTGACTTCCATGATCAGTAATAATAGCTTGAGGAACACTGAATCTAGCAATTATATGATTGAATACGAAAGTTGCAGCAGTCTTGCCGTCTGCTGAAAATGTAGGCATTGCCTTAGCGCACTTAGTAAAATAATCTACTGCTAGGATAATATATGCATGCCCCCCGACCGAGTGAGGGTTACATGTAATAAAATCAATACCCCACTTTGCGAAAGGACCAAAAGCAATTATAGGGTGAAGAGGAGTGGATGGAGCATGCATTTTATGATCAAAGATTTGACAATTGTGGCATTTCTGGATTGCATATATACAATCTTTGAATAAGGATGGATAGAAATAACTAGGGTGCAATATCTTTTGGGTTGTGGAATACCCTGACATATGACCGCCACATGCTCCAGAATGACAATCATTCAGAACCTTTTCAGCTTCTTCATGAGTTAGACAATGTCGGAAAACAGAATCCGCTCCACGATGATAAGATGTATCACCAATAATATTGCATTGTTTGGATTGGAAATGTATTTTCCGTCGAGATTTTAGGCTGAAAAGATTGGGTTTGGAGATAAACAATAATATCTCCATACCAAGGATCAAGAGTACTGATAAGAAACAAGCATTCATCCGCAATGGGCTACTCCACCACAGTTTCAGTATCAGTACGCGGGAAATCACACATCAGTTTGGCAAAAACCAAAGATTTCTTTGCCTTGGATTTTTCAAATTCCAAGTCAAATTCTTGTAGGATAACTATCCATTTGGAATACTTGCCCCCTAGCAATTGTTTAGTCAAGATATACATCATAGGGTTACAGTCAGAAATTACCGTGGTTTTGTGTAATAAGATGTAGTGATGAAATCTTTGGACAGCTTGGACAACTGCCAAGGCCAATTTCTCTGCATGTGAATATTTAAGCTCAGTCGGATGCAGATTTCGACTAAGATAGTAAATCACATGTTCATTGTTGAATTCATCTTCGTGAACTAAAACCATGCCAATGGTGGAATGAGAAGCGACAAGATACAAAAGGTAATCCTAGTTCTAATTAGGAGGATGCAGTAATGGTGCATGGGTTAACACGTGTTTAAGTGCATCAAAATATTGATCAGCGATCTCATCCCAAAAGAATGGAATATTTTGTTTTAACAACCTGGTAACATGTTTCGTTATCTCGGCGTAGTTAGGAATGAAACAATGTAAAAAGTTTGCTTTCCCTTGCAAACTTTGGAGTTGGCGAAGAGTCGAAGGAGGAGGTAGATTGACGATAGCTTCAACCTTCAAGTGGTCGACACAAATGCCAACCTTTGAAACGACAAATCCTAGTAAGCGACCCCTTTCTACACAGAATACACATTTGTGTGGATTCAACTAGATTTGATAATGCCTACATATGATAAAGATAGCTCGTAAGTGAGTGAGACGATCAACTCTACGCGATGAATGGGTAGGTAAATCATCGAGATAAGGCTACACAATATGTTTGATGTCATGAAATGCGTAAGACATAACCCTTTGAAAAGTTTCTCCAACGTTCTTCAATCCAAAGGGTAATTTACAATAACCAAATGTCCCCCATGGACAAATGAAAGTTGTTTTAGGTTGATCAATAGGGAGTATGTTGATTTGGTGGTAACTAGAAAAACCATCCATAAAGGAGAATATTTCATTTGTGGCACAATCATCAATAATTTGATCAATATAAGGGGTTGGATAATTGTCTTTAGGACAAGCTCGATTAATATCCCTATAGTCGATACATACTCTTATTGTTCCTTGTTTTTTGTTGACAGGAACAATATTTGATACCCAATCAGTTAAAGGAATTCGATAAATGAAACTGAGTGAAGTAATTTCTCAACTTCAGCTTTGATAGCAGTGGCTTTTCTTGGATGTATCTGACGTAAGCATTGCCAGACAGGTTTAGCATCCGAGTAAGTTTTAATTTCATGGACAAAAATTGATGGATCGATTCTTGGAATTTCTTCATATGACCAGGAAAACACGTCATGGAATTCTTGAAATAGGGCTTTATAAGTTTGGATTTCATCGCCCGTACAAGAAGCACCTATATGAATGTTTTCAATAATTCCTGGCCTAACTGAAATGTCAATAGGAACCATTCGAGAGATATTTTCCAAATTTAAATTAGAATTAGAATGTTGCAATGGATTTTGTGGTTCTTTGACATAGTCAGTAGTAAAAATAGAAGAAAAATCATTTTCAAAATGATTAAGCTTAGGTAAAAATGAAGATCGGTGATGAAGATCTTCCCATGATAAATCATCAACAGACAAAAGTTCACGAATCAGCTCATCAGTATGAACAGGATCAGAAAGTGTTGTTGTAGCTAAGGTTGATTTCGAAAGTGATTCCCCATGGACCACATTCATTGGATCAGTTTCGGTTGAACAAGAATCGGAAAACGACTGTACAACCTAATATGCAATTTCAAAGGGACTTAAAGGCATTGCGCCATCAAATGAATCCACCTCAGATTTGGAAGGTACGATCCAAGGATCATCAAAAGTAATAGTATTCGATGAAATCATATGAATATTTGTAATAAAAGGCGATACGTTAGGAAGAGGGAAGGAAAAGGTTCCCAGTAAACCAGAATCTTTAATCAAACCTACGCCAACATCCTTGTAAGGGATAGTCATTTTACCGATGTGCTGAATACTATCTGTAGAGGCTGCGTTGGATGAGAAATAAGTCAGCTGGTCTATCGTAACGATCTTTCCATTATTAGGAAACTTGATAAGCCGAAAGACTGATGAAACAATAGCAGTCATAGCATAAGACCAACTGCGACCCAGGAGAAGGTTGTAATCTAGAGGGGCATCAACCACTTCCACATCTAGATTTATGGTTTTGCCTTCGACCCCTATAGGTAAATCCTACAAAATACCAAAAGGATGGAACCCTCAGCCATCAAAATACTTTAGAATTTTCGGAGACTGATTGAGTGTGGGAGAACCAAGCGATTTCCAACACTGGATCGACATAATACACGTAGAAGCCCCTTCATCAATCAGAGTCCAAAAGCAAGGTCTATTTTTGACTAAAACTGGAATCTGGAAAGCCATTTGATGAGGTAGGCAGGGTGTATTATTCTCTAAATCAAAGATTATTAGGTTCGAATCCTAAATATGGATAGCTCCTATAGCAGACAATAGTAATTTATGCTGTGCTGGGCACGATTGCAGCACTTCCAAAGTTGACATTGCTGAAGGGGAAATAGCTAAGTCTTCAACAATGTTGTAATTCTGAGTAGCTCTTGCATGTGGATTGAAAGCTGATTTATGAAGTACACCTTTAGCAGGAGGTTTGATTACTAAGTCAGGGTTGGGTTTCTCGATCTGTAGTGGATCAAACCTAGGAGGAGGTGTAGTTGATGTGTTTGAATTAGAAGATTATGCTTCCTTACCACCAACGGGATTTTTACTACCATAATCTTGTGATTGTGTCACAATCCTGACATGAGACATCATCATAATGGATTCTTCTGAGGCATTTGAGGAAGAACCAATCATCTTACTATCTTGAGTAGGAAAAGAATCCTTTAAGACAACAGGCATTTGAGAACCTTTAACGAATTTTGAAACCTCTGCTCGATATGGGAATTCTTTGGTAAAATGATCCTCGTCTCAAATGAAACAAGGATAGCGAGGTTTCCTTTGTTCGTTAGTAGATTCATTTTTATCTATTTTATCTTTTGAATTTTGTTTGTTTTTCTTCTTCCCCTTCTTTTTACTACCAGATTTCGATTTAGTCGTAGATGATTCTATGACATGGATGTCGGCAGAAAATTCAACGGAAGAATCTACTTTCGGGGAATCAGGTAAAGTTATTATAGGAGAAGAATTCTTTGAAGATTTCTTCTTACTTTTAGTACTAATTGAACCAATCATACCATCAACGGCATGAGACCCTGAAGGAGTTGCAGTTATTTGATCGTGTTTTGGAAGATCAGGGAATTTTTCATGTAAAGTACCTGACTGCGTATAGACGAGGTCAAGGTATTGAGCCTGAGCAATGACTTTCTCTTCAGTGACAACTCCTCCCTTAGCTACATCTTTAGTGATTTTGGGTAACAATGATTTAATGAACCATTCTGCTAAAATTTGGTCCGGAATGAAAACTTTCACTAAATGCCTTCTACGTTGCCATTCATGAATATGATCAGAAACATATGTCGACGTGGATTGTTTTAGTGAAGTTAACAGTTCCGTGCCATAGTCGTATCTGAAAGGAAACTGAAAATGAGTTAAGAAAGCAGTGGCTAACTGATTGAAATTATTAAAAGAGCCTCGTGGTAACTCAATGTACCATTTGGTGGCAAGACCAATAAGAGTTCGTTGAAGAAGATGCAATCGAATTGAATCATCAATGATTGAATTAGATGCACACCAGAGGTGATAAGTCATAACGTGATTTGACAAATCCTCTCTTGACTTACTCTCGAATTTCAAGATATCATTGGGCAACTTACTAGGCATTGGCGGACAATACGAAAGATAGTAAATCAGATCGTTCGTAAGGTGTGACAAATCAGGTAAATCCAAAGTTACAATAAATGGTAACTGACGGTTAGGGTCGCGAAAACCTTCAGTAATGAGACTAGTTCCAGGAGGAGGATATCGAGGATAACCTAGAATCGGATTTGCATTAGGAATGTTATAACCTCCTGGAAAACTAGGATTAACCGTACCAAACTGGGGTTGTTGAGGTTGTTGATAAGTATAGCCAGGATACGGTTGATACTGATAAAATAGGCTTTGTACAGTAGGACCGAATTGATACTGTCCCTCGTATGGTTGATAGATGAATTGCAGTTGACTTGTGGTAGTCGTACTTGTACCAGCTTGTCCTGTAGGCATCTGGACCGAAGTCTGAACTATAGGTCTTGACTATGGCACAGAGACTTGAGGAATTTGCACTGATGCAGGGATAGTAGAAACCAGAGCTACAGATACTCTAGAGATAGGTGTTGTAGGTTGAACAAAAGTTGTAGTAGTTGCAGCAGTTTGAGATGGAGTCTGAGGTGTGCTAGGCCCAGGCTGGTGAACTAAACTAGGTGCAGGGATTTGAACAGTAGGTTGGACAGGTTGCTGGGTTGGACCAGAAACGAAAGGCCGTCCAGGTTGATTAGGTAACTGCACATTAGGTTGCATAGTCTGTTGAGTTTGAGATGGATTCCACACCATGTTCATTTCGGGGTATGGACCCATAAAAGGTTGTGCATATGGAGGACCATAACCTCGTTGAACATAGGGCTGATAATTAAGCAGTACATTTCCAGCTCCTTGTAAAAATAATTGACCAGAAGGCAGTTGGAAACCTTGAGTTGGGTACTGACCTTGAGGTTGATAACCCTAAGGCACATACTGAATCTGGGGTTGATAAGCATCCTGGGGAATATACTAAGTCTGGGGTTGACCTTGGGGTATGTACTGTCCTGAAGGTTGAAAACCTTGAGGTAGCCCTTCAGGTGGTAATTGACTACTTTGAGGTTTCCCCCCAGGCGGTAACTGACTACCTTATGGTTGCCCTCCAGGCGGTAACTGACTACCTTGAGGTTGAGGATTTGGAATACTACCAGACATCATATGGATTTGCTCTGCGTTCAACGTTTGAGTTTCGTTACTACTAAATGATAACTCTTGTTCAGTCAATTGAGGAGTTTCTCCTAAAAAAGTACCAAAGAGTGACTGGTACCCCGAAGGAATAGAAGGACCGCCATATAAAAATGTTTATGGTGATTGGGAAAACATAGATGACTCTCTTGACATGACCGATGAAGGATAATAACCACTTGGTGTAGGATGAAAAGGAATTCGAGGTGGTGAAAAACTAAGACCCGAGTTTTCTAAAAAAATTGTCAATGATAAATACTAAGTATCACTCTTAAAAGGATTGTAGAATATTGATTCATGCTCCCTAAGATTTAAAGCTTGTTGGTTTTCGGGAAGAGTTACGTCTTCGTCTAGACTGACAAGTTCTTCAATAGAAATGGGGCCAAAAGGAAGATTTTGAGTAATGATATTTCTTACCCTAGGTGAACTAGGATCACTAGAAGTTGGAGTAACAAATCCTGAAGATGGTTCCAAAACAACAGGTTCAGTGTCAGGCTCAGAAATTTCAGGTTCTTCAGCTAATTCACTGGAAGGAGAAATACTACCAGTAACTTCAGAAAATGAAATTGGTTCTTGAATATGCTATGTTGTTTGTATTTGATAATTAGGGTAAACAATTAGAGATGACTCTTCGGCTTCTGGTGATCCAACTCTACTGTCACTAGGGGATACGAGAGCTTGCATCCCTTCAAGTTGGCTTGGTGTATACTCAGGAGGTTTTCCCTGAAGTCTACAAGATTTGGTAATTTAGCCACGATTAAATATTAATTAATCACACACAAACAAAGAAAATTTCAATAAAAACACCTAAAATCTCTAAAGAAACAAATAGCTGAATCATATGCCTAAAAAAATCTAAGAGTTCAAACGACGCACAAACAATAACTTCTCGTACTAAAAACACTAGTTGGTGATGAAATCCAACTTAGTAGAAGTTTAATACAGAGAGGGTGGTTGGAACAGTTACCTTAACAACCTGCTTAATGAAACAGACTGGCACAAGTTTCTTCACAAAACCATCTCGAGTGAAGAGAACCCCCCAGAGAGTCCAAGTGAGTCTAGTTGACTTCTGCTCTAGGTACAGTGAGATCTTTCCTTCACTGTCACCTTAGGAAATAATCTTAAGTTTATGGACACTAAGGTTACCAACAACAAAAAAGACAATTGGGAGGACAGTCTATGATCTGATTCTATGCGCAAGGGCAAAGTAACAAAGCTCAATCCCCTTGAATGCTCCTCTACATGGTCAATCCGAGGTTTACCAACAAGTGACCCCAGGCTCCTCGACAATGGTTAATCCGAGGTTTACCGTTTATAATATGCACAGATCTTCTATCTTTCCCAATGAAACATAATTGATTGTCTCAAAGGTTCGGACATGATCTCGTGATTGACTCCTTTAAGAGAAGCTTCCCAGAATGTACCAATTACAATTGGATTTATTTCCTACTACAAGATGTATCTACTTGTTTGTTTTAACTATCTTGGAGAGTTAATTACTCCCTACTCCAAGATACTAGCCTAAGTTATATTAGTGATAAGAGCCCTAGAAATAGAAAAGATTACTAGATCAATTTTAATTAACCGTTGATTTTATGGGTTGTTATTTAAGTCAATAGGTATGGAAATGAAACTTTGATGGTGTGAAGACTCGACTCCAAACACACTAAAAAAAATGTACCTAAAATGATAAGGAATTCGTTTTTCTTTCAATGAAATTCTAGCCAAAAGAAAGAGTTCGAGAATGAAATTCTTTAAGAAACAATTCTTTCTTTCAACATGGAAATGGAAAGAAATTCTTTTTGTTTTTTTTGTTTTTTAATAAGAACTCAAAACGAGACGAATAATTAATGCTCACAATAAATCCCTTTCACTTTTCAAAGCTCGAAACTACAAAAAAAAAACAATTTGCTTTAAAAGAGATCTACAAGTTCTAGAAAAACACTCAAAACTACAAAAAAATAATTTTGAGATCTAAACATTTCAAAAATCTAATTGAATAAAAGCTTCAATCCTTTTTTGAGGACGTTTTACTTAGTTGTTTAGTAAACTAAGGATTCATTTGCACAGAATAAAAAACCAATCAAAAAACATCCAGATATGTTTTCTTTTGTAAAAATAAAATTCAGAACTTATAACAAAGTTTGTTCAAAGATTTGCAACGAGAAAACTAAATCTATTTCTCACAAATGATAGATTTCACAACCAAGTCAAACTCATCAAGAAGATGAAAAGATACCAAGGTGATCTAAGGTTTCTCAAGCTTCTGGTCTTTGAGTGACTACAGAGACAAGGTGAAAACCATTTCAAGCATGCAAAACTTCTCATTCAAAACAAAAATACTATCGAAACTCACTCACAAGAGATTTTTGATAGGAAAAATACAAATATGGGTAGACACTAAGAATCCTAAGTCAAACCTAAACTTAACTAGAAGAAGATATCTTATGTTTTTCAAAAAAATTTACAGGGTCCGTAGGCTCCAGAAGCAACAGGTGCGGTCCCGCATTGTTTACTCAAGGAAAATGAGGAGATGTCCGCACCGTCTGTGAAGACAAAGTGCGGTCCCCAGAAAGCTTCAAAAAGAACAAAAATACTTCAAGATTTTTGAAAGCTACCCAAGCCAGTATACATCAATCAAAAACCAGAAGAACAATTTTCTCTAGTCAAAACAAAGGAAAACCAAAAATCAAATACCTTCCCCAGTGGAGTTTCCAATTTGTTGGCGAGATAAATCGATCTTGCAGACAAGACCGATCTCCCTAGTATCAAAAGATAGTCTAGCAACAAACAGACAAACAAACCTATCTTTCTCTAGACATATGCAATTTATAAGTAAATACTACAAAGTTGTTAAGATCCTACGTTAGATCCAGTGCTTGTTCGTAGTAGTCATCTTCCAGTCGTTCGAAAGAGATATTTGAAGACCTGCAACCACAAACAAGCAAACATTAAATAACACCTGCATAGCAAATATTATAAATCATGCCTATTATGGTGATCAAGGAATCCATAAAATAAACAATGAATTAAAAGCTTATTGAGAAAAACAAATATATTTGCATTAACTTTGAATAGTAGAAGAACTTTACAACCTTTTCAGGCTTGATGTTGAACAAGTTCTTCCTGGGGTCTGAAACAGGAATTTCCTTTACTTTGAGAAGTCTTGCACTCTTCCAAATGAGATACATAGAGGTATGTAATCTCTCCTCATAAAAACTCAACTAAAGAAGACTAAGTTCCAATAGCATTTTACCTTAAAAAATACTAAGCCTCTAACCCTAACTAGTTAACCAACTCAATGCTTCTTTTTATAGTGCAGAGGAGGAGGTTACAGCTCCACCTATGAAGGGATAGAATCCTCCTTCAAAGGAATAAGCTCCTCACATAAAGGGGTTAGCTCCATAACGTATGGGTTACATGAACCTTAAAAGAGTGAACTTGCCACCTCAAGATTCCTTCCAGAAGCTTCTAGAAATACTGAAAGTGAGTTTTTTCATAATATACTTGCACCTTTTTAACTTTTACAGGGGTCTGCACCTTTAACACAGAGACAATGCGGTCAAGTGTGCCTGAGAGATGACCATTAGGTGAGGGACCGCAGGTAAGACAAAGAGAAAGTGTGGAACTGGAGTTTTAAAAACTTTTGAGAGCTTTTCTCTTATTTTCAAGACTTGATATGAGGAATTGATGTTTTAGACTTGCAGAGGAGGAAAGTATGAGTGGTAATGAACTCACATAGATAGTAGAATGTCAAGGTGACAATTTTCAGTGCAACACATATTCACTGCATTATATTTGGATTTGAATCATTATATAATATGTTTCATCTTCATGGACCCTCTTGAGTAAACAACAACATAAAAAATGACATTTAATAAAATTAAGAAGAGATTTTTATATTTGTATCTAGTCACGCTTACATTAGATTAGTTGTAGGGCTTTGGAATAGGTTTTGAAGTAAACCCTCCAAAGCTGAAAGAACAATAGTATCCTTTGATATGGGGTGAAATACATTTATCACATCTTGTCTCTAGGAATCTCCTCTTACACAAGACTCAAGCATGAGGTCACATCAAACCCAATGAAGTAATATATATTGCTTTGTTGGATACACTGTCATTGATTTGCACGCATTATAAATGGTGTTGAAAGACATTTCAGGATCACTTGGGATGAAACTCCCAAGGGGATTACGAGCCTTATGGTTTCCCACCCTTGCATTTACATCCAACTATCGATTGTCCCCCTAAGACAGGTTTTGTAGGCGCTGATCTTAGTGACCATAATCCTAGGGCTATTACACACAGTGACAGTGAGGGAAAAGTCCTTGTTATCCCTGGGAAAGATGTTCACTAGACTCACTCGGGCCTTCTTAGAAGGTGCTTCATTGTATGTGGAGATACTTACACCAAGTTGCGATTGTTAAGCAAGTTGTAAGTGTAACTAGGGTTGGGTTGTGTTATATTCTTTCTACGACTAGCCGACGTAGTTAACCGGGGGGTTAGAAGGGGGGCAGAGCCCCCCCTTCATTGTGTTGATTGCATAGTGGGGGGCCGGCCACAGGGTTTTTGAGGGGTGTAGGTAACCCCACTCTCTAAGGTCTGGGGCAGCACCCCAGAAAATTTTGGTTTTGGACCCTATGTTAGGTTGGGCGGACCTACCTATGGTTTTGTGCATGATTTTCACACATGGTTTTGGATGTGATGGTTTTCGGTCCATGGTATTGGATGCTTCGGCATGTATAAATATGTATTGTAAACATTTAAAGGATATAATGAAAAATCGAGCTGGTAGACCCCAGTTTTGGGATCAGGGGAAAATCTATGTGTATATGTGTTTTATGTGTTATGCTCTCACATTGTTTATTTTCTATGTTTTAGAATTTGTATGCAGGTAATTTCTGTACAGGGTTAAAACCTACATTTGGTATTAGAGTTATTTTGGCTTCAAGGGGATGCCTTTGTTGCTGAGGGGTTTTGTTTGGGCCTGTGGTAGACCCTGTTCAGTGGAAGATCTGCGAGATTGATTCTAGTGGCGAAAGAAGATGGTGAGCAGTGGAAAGATAGAGATTGAGAAATTTAATGGTCAGAGTGTTGTGGAAACTCAAGATGGAGGATCTGTTGGTGGATAAAGATCAGTGGATTGCAGTAGATCTAGGTACTAAACCAACGGGAGTGTCTGATGAAGAATGGAAGAAGTTGGATCGGAAGGCACACAACACAATACGATTGTGTGTCTCAGATTCAATACTGCTGAATGTATCAGGGGAAGCTACGGTGAAGGCTTTGTGGGACAAGTTAGGGAATTTTTACCAATCTAAGTCTCTGGTGAATAAAATGTTCCTGCGGAAAAAGATGTATAACCTGAGGATGAAAGATGGAGACTCGGTGGCAGAGCATCTAAACGCATTCAATACTATGGTAAGTCAATTATTCTTTGTTGATATTAAAATTTTAGATGAAGATAAGTGAATTAGTTTATTGTGTTCTCTACCAGATTCGTGGGATAGTCTGGTTATTGCAATAGGTAGAAATACAACTGCCTTGGAGTTTGATGAAGTAGTATCATCCTTGTTGACCGAGGAAATGAGATGGAGAAATATGGAGAGTCAGAATGGTGATGCCTTGTCTGTACGAGGATGGTCCCAGAATAGAAACAAAAATAATTCATCAAGTGGGAGATCTAAATCTCCAGGAAAACCTGTAAAGGTGGTGTGCATGAAATGCGAAAGGAAGGGCACTACAAAAGGGTCTGTAAATCTAAAACTCCTGATAAATTAAAGGGATTTGATGATGCTCCTTCTGCAGAGGCGAAAACCACCTAAAATGAAGGTGGGGATGTGTACTTGGCTTCTTCAAGTACACATGTAGATCATGAGGCATGGTTGATTGACTCGGGTGCATCCTTCACTTCACTCCCCATAGAGAGTGGTTCTGTGAGTATGAGAAATATGATGGTGGTGATGTCTTCTTGGGGGATGATAGGAAGGCTAGAATCATTGGTCATGGAAAAGAAGAGTTGAAGTTGCAAGGTCGAAGGGTTAGAACACTTTTCGGTGTTCTACATATTCCTACATTAGCTAGAAATCGGATTTCTATAAGCAAGCTGGATGATACAGGTGCAAAAAGAGTGTTCGAGAAGGATACTTGCAAGATGGTTCAGGGGGCACCGGTATTGATGTGGGGAGTTCAAATTGGAACTCTGTACAAGCTACAAGGTAGCACTGTTGTTGATGGGTGCAATAGTTATGTGGCTCCTGAAAGTGGAGCAGAAAATCCAGTGGTATCTAGAGAGAATACCATGTTGTGGCATCAAAGGCTTGGAAATATTGGAGAGAAATGCCTTCGAATACTTCATCGTAAAAGTATGGTAGAAGGTATGAGTAATAGCTCTTTGGATTTTGATTTCTGTGAAAATTGTGTATATGGGAAGCAGAATTGGGTGAGTTTCCCCTCTGGTGGTAAGAGGGTGAAACAGAAAATTAGAACTTGTGCACAAGTGATGTGTTTGGACCTATGAAAGTTCCATCACTAGGTAAGTTTGTGTACTATGTATCATTTATAGATGACTTCTCAAGGGAATACATGGATATATTTCCTTAAGAAGAAATCTGAAGTCTTTGACAGGTTTAAAGAATTTAAGGCTCTCGTGGAAAACCAGAAAAAGAAGAAGATAATCATGTTGAGCATAGATAACGGTGGAGATTTTTGCAGTAAGGAATTTGAAGAATTCTGTAAGAAGTGTGGTATAGCATGATAGAAGACTACTCCATACACACCTGAGAAAAATGGAGTTACAGTGATCTGAAATGGATTTTGGACAGACTCTTACGTATAAGTGTTCCTCACAGAGGAAAATGAAACTCCAAGGAAGTTCCTGGAAATAGCCCCATTGCAAAGATCTTTTCCTCCTGAATCTACTGCAACTTGAATGGGCAAAAATGGACTTAGGATGCAGAGGTTATCGCAGAAAGAAGTTGCATATTTTCCTTTGGAAAAAGAGGCAAAATCTTCAAAAAATGGCAAAAAGCACCTTATAGAGGCAAATCGCATTGGAAGGGTGAGCGGAGGACTTAAACGGAGGCGAAAGAGACCCCCCCCCCCCCCCCCCAAATCACCGGTCTCTGATATATCGGGTCGGAGATAGGCCTGTGCTCGATGGTGGGACCTCGGGTCGAGCAACATTGTGATCGCCAAAATTGGCAGATCGGCGTCGGTGATGCCATGAGGCAAAGGCAAGGACCCTAGGCCAATGCGATAATGCGATTTCCTATATTAGCAGATCTCCGTCAGCGATGCCATGAGGGAAAGGGAAGGACCTTGGGCCAATGTGACAAGTGATTACCGATATCGGCGTCGGTGTAGGCCATGCCATATGGAAAGACTATGCGATATGTTGATATGAAACTTGCGATTAAAAGGTGGACCCGATGGGATTTCAAAGCCTCATTTCATAAAATTTGAAATCCGTAAATTTGGATTTTCAATGTATTTCCCGTGTAAATGGGTTTTTGGCCATTTGGCCATGTGATGATGTGATTGCGATATTACGATGGTTGGTGGACCTGAAAGGGATTATGGACCCTATATGATTATAGGGCAGATGCGATAAAATTTGAAGTCCGATAGAAAGGATTTTTTCATGTTTTTCATGTATTTCCTATGTATTTGGGATTTACCCAATGTGCCTGTGTGATGTGATATACTGCCAAATGGCAGACCCGACAGGGATTTTAGGGTCGATTGAATGGAATTTCATGTCCAGATTTCACGTCCAACAGTGTATTTTCCAGAAATCTCTGTGTAATGGATTTTTTCTCCATTCTAGGGTTTTCGCCTCAGGGAAGGCCCCGAATCCTCTGTAGCAGCCCCTGATCATCATGCCACTCTGAAAGCAGACGATTTTACAGGAAATGATGATTCCTGAAGCCATAGAGCCGTAGAGCTAGATGGCTAGTCTAACTGACAGGGAGCAGAGAAGCCGTAGAGGGATGGTGATACGCAAGGAAATGATTGAGGTAGTCGAAAAGCCAGGAAAATGCCTCAAAGGAACCAAAGAGCACGATTGAGAGCATAGGAGGAAGAAGCTAGCAGAAGCAGCCAGAGAAAGCTAAAAGCAGGGTTGCAAAAGGTCACTGGAAGGTTGCCGAGGATTGCTTGGAGGTCAATCGAACCACAGAGGTACGCAAAGGCTGAGAGAGAGAGTTGTCATTTGTAGAGAGCCAAGAGCCAGAGCAAGAGCAAGAGCCATGAGCCAGATCCAAAAGCCAGAGACAGAGCCAAAGCCAAAGCCAGAGCAAGTGTCGAGAGCTAGAAAGATGAGAGCTTCAGAGTCAGGGAGATATGGTGTTCTAAACCCATTGTTTCTACGTAAAACAATGGAGTTGAGCCAAGAGCTTGTAAAAGGACTTTGCCATAATCCCAGATAGCCTAGTCGAGTTGACTAGAGCTCATGGAGATGTAGCCCAAGAGTTTTGGGTGAAATCCTAATTAATTTGTTGTTCTGTGTGTTTGTTTATTGCTGCAATGTTTACTGTTATATGTATGTTATATCAGCATAAACAACAGAATTTTAAAGAACATAAATAGTAAAAAAAAAAACATAAGCATACACCTTATTTCAAGCACTTATTAATTCCGCATTGGTTAATCATAAAGACTTGGGAATATTTAAGCTTTGGAAGTGGGAGAGGTTCTTGTAAGTTAGACAAGAAGCCTAAGTGCCCCATTTTCAAATCAGGTGGTATCAGAACTTGAGATTGATTAACCCCACCTTCAAAGAAGGTTATATTAGAATGCTTGATTGACAGAGAAAGGATTTCTTGTCTAAAAGGTGTTTAAACAATCAGAGGTTGATTGTATGCTTGTTTGTAGACTGACTATTGTTTGAGTTTGCAGAGGTGAAGGGAAAGCTATTGATACCTCAGTCCAGGAAGAACAAGAAGGAAGAAGGGCTGAAGGCATTCTTCTATCCCAAAGGACCTCAAAGCAATCCTTAAAGCACAAGAGGTTTTTTGCAAAGTTTGCTTAAATAAGTTTTTTTTTAAATCTTTTTTGAAGTTCTTTTGTTCATTGGCATAACTTCAACTTCTACAAGTGAGTCCTCAAATTCCTCCTTCATCACAAGATTCTTTGATGAAGACATGAAGCAAGATTTGTCCACCATGATGGATATGGTGAGAGAAATGTATGAGGATGGAAGGGAGAGAAACATACTTAGAGAGAAATTGAATTCCATGAAGGAAGAGAAGCAGTTGCTTTCTGACAAATTACAGGAAATGGAGAGGCAACTTCATATTGCAAATATGAACCTGAAAATGATGCATGAGTTGGAGTCACAACTCTTTGTTGCCAAAGAAGCCTTGGTCAAGTATCAACTTGAAGAAGAGGTAAACCATTCCAGTTTGTCTTGAAATTCCTCTAAGAATGCTTATATTGTTTCTTTTGAAAAACATACTAGAGGCATAGGTTCCAAGCTAATGTCCAAGATGGGCTATGAAGGAAAGGGCTTGGGAAAGCATGCATAAGGTATTGTTGAACCAATAATGGTTGAGGAAAGGCTTAAGTATTTGGGTCTTGGCTATGGATAGTCTTATGCAGAGAGTTCCAAAGCTACAATGAAGGCCATTGAAACAGTTCCAAGAAGGAGTTTCATTGCAGGTGTTGAGAAGCACACACTTGAACCAGAGAGTTGTGGAAACTCTAACAGCCTTGAAGAGATTGATGGTGTTCCAAAGGGAGCCACTTCTTCATTTGCTTCACCTCCTCATGAAGGCAATAAAGGTGAAAGAGGCAAGTATAAATCTAGTTCTAAGCATCTTCCTTTTGATTTTGTAAAGCATAGTAAATTTCCATATAAGCATGGGAAAATAATTGTATGTTCCTTTTGTGGATTGAATAATGATCATGTTTCTAGATGTTGGAAGAGAATTGCCACATACAGGAAAATTTTGAAGGAAAAGAAGCAGAAAGCCAAAGGTCCATTGGAAAAGGCAAATCATGTTGTCAAGAGGATGCACATGTGTTGCACTTATTTCCATAAGCAAGGGCATCTTATGGAAAGGTGCTGGACTCATAATCCAACAATGCTTCCACAAAAGCTGAAGAAAGTGGAAAGAGAAGATGGCAAAAATGGAAAGGAAGTTTCCATGGATGATGTGTTTCAGAATGAGTCACATGTTGATGCTGATGTGCAGACAAAGGAAAGACCTTTGCAATGGATTGGTAAGAAATGGTTAGAGTTCTTTTCCAATTAAGGATTGCATGTCTATTGATGCATCTATTTGCATTTCTTTGTTGATGAAATGTAACTTGCAGGTTTCTACTAAGATGGTGAATGGAAAAGTTGAGTAGGAGGCTCACTTTGTTGCTGCAACATTATATTTCATTTCAGCTTTGATAGTACATTGTGCTTAAGAGAAAGTTGAAGGATGAAATGCATGTGTTAGTATGAGATGCATGAACACAGGGATGTTGATGTTTTCCTTGTATTTGAACATGTATGTGTAATTAACTTGAAGGGTTGATTGCTTTGTTGTAACATGCATGTGATGCAACATTGACCTGAGGAAAGTTGACTTGGTCTCCAAGATGGAGATAGTAATGGAATGTTTCATCCTTTGAAAAGCATCCTAATGGTCTTTTCCTACATGCTTGACTTGAAGGGTCATTTGTTTTAAAGGAATTTTGTGGGCTTGTTGTCTAGTCCATCATTTGTATGCAGATATATAACATGGAGGTGTTCACAAGATGTGAAATCTGTTTCTTTCGTTGAAGCAGGAGTTTAGTCCATCTAGTTGTTGTCTGTGTTTCTATTGTTGTTAATAGTTGTTGTTGACAGATTTTCAAATAGGTACAAATGAGAATCTTGTGGAACATATGTACTTAACATTTGTTTGAGGCACCTTGGATCAATGCTCAAGGCAGAGAAGTTCAAAACTACCTTCTGTGACCTTTTCAGCAAGAGTTCTGTAGGAAGGCAAGGAGGAAGGAAGTTCTTCCCAGGAGGGCCAACATATCCAGGAAAGAAAGTGGTCAAAGGCTTTGGTTCAGAGGCACTATGAAATTCAAGTGTATGGAGGCTAAAAGAAGAGGGTGTTGTTACTCTCAGGTGCTGTTTAGATCAGTATATCAGTCTTTTGGAGACCAAAAGTTCTTTTAGTGGGAAGGCGTGATCCAAAATGGATTTTGGATATATTCCTAGGTCTAAGTGTTCCTCACAGAGGAAAATGAAAGTCTAAGGAAGTTCCTGGAAATAGCCTCATTGCAGAGATCTTTTCCTCCTGAAACTAGTGCAACTTGAATGGGAAAAAATGGACTTAGGATGCAGAAGTTATCGCATAAAGAAGTTGCCCTTTTTCATTTGGAAAAAGAGGCAAAATCTTCAAAAAATGGAAAAAAACACTTTATAGAGGAAAATCACATTAGAAGGGTGAGTGTAGGACTTAAATAGAGATAGAAGAGACCCCGCCCCTCGATCACTAATCTTTGATATAATAGGTTGGAGATAGGCCTATGCTCGATGGTGGACCCCGAGCCAAGCGACATTGTGATCGTCGAAATTGGTAGATCGACGTTGGTGATGCCACGAGGCAAAGGCAAGGACCCCGGGCCAATGCGATCGGCGATATTGGCAGATCAACGTCGACGATGCCACAAGGGAAAGGGAAGGACCCTGGGCCAATGTGATAGGTGATCACCGATATCGACGTCAGCAGATCAGCATCGGCATAGGCCATGCCATATGGAAAGACCCTGGGGCTATGCGATATGCCGATATGCGACTTACGATTAAAAGGCAGACCGATTGGGATTTCAAAGCCCGATTTCATAAAATTTGAAATCCAGAAATTCAGATTTTCAATGTATTTCCCATGTAAATGGGTTTTTGGCGATTTGGCCATGCAATGATGCGATTGCAATATTACGATGGTTGGAAGACTCGAAAGGGATTATGGACCTGATATGATTATAGGGCATATGCGATAAAATTTGAAGTCCGATAGAAATGATTTTGTCGGATTTTTCACGTATTTCCCGTGTATTTGAGATTTACCCAATGTGTCTGTGCAATGCGATATACCGCCAAATGGTAGACCTGATAGGGATTTTAGGGGCGATTGAATGGAATTTCACATCCAGATTTCACGTCCGATAGTGTATTTTCCAGAAATCTCTGTGTAATGGAATTTTTCTCCATTCTCGAGTTTTTGTCTTAGAGAAGGCCTAGAATCTTCTGTTACGACGCCTGATCATCATGCCATGCTGCAAGCAGGCGTTTTTACAGCCAATGAAATTTTTGAAGCCACATAGCCACAGAGCTAGATGGCTAGTCTAATTGACAGGGAGCAGAGAAGCTACAGAGCTGAAGAGGGATGGTGATATGCAGGGAAACGGATGAGGTAGCTGAAAAGCTGGGAAAATTCCTCAAAGGAGCCAGAGAGAATGATTGAGAGAACAAGAGGAAGAAGTTAGTAGAAGCAACCAAAGAAAGCTAAAATTAGGGTTGCAAAAGGTCACTGGAAGATTTCCGAGGATCGCTTGGAGGTCAAGCGAATCATAGAGGCACGCAAAGGCCAAGAGAGAGAGCTGTAATTTGCAGAGAGCCAAGAGGCAGAGCCATGATCCAGAGCCAAGAGGCAGAGCCAGAGCCAGAGCCAGAGCCAAAGCTGAGAGCCAGAGCGAGAGCCGAGAACTAGAAACCTGAGAGCTTCAGAGCCAGGGAGAGATGGTGTTATGAGCCCATTGTTTCTGTGTAAAATAGTGGAGTTGAGCCAAGAGCTTGTAAAACGACCTTTCCATAATCCCAAAGAGCCTCGTCAAGTTGACTAGAGCTCAAAGACACATAGCCCAAGAGTTTTGGGTGAAATCCTAATTAAATTGCTATTCTGTGTGTTTGTTTATTGCTGCACTTTTTACTGTTATATGTATGTTATATCATCATAAACAATAGAATTGTAAAGCAAATAAATGGTCAAAAAAATAAACATAGGCATACACCTTATTTTCAAGCACTTATTAATTCTGCATTGGTTAATCATAAAGACTTGGGAATATTTAAGCTTTGGAAGTGGGAGAGGTTCTTGTAAGTTAGACAGGAAGCCTAAGTGCCCATTTTTCAAATCATGCAGAAAGAATGAACAAGACATTGATGGAAAGGGAAAGCAGCATGCTTAGTGGTGCCAGGTTAGGACAAGAATTTTGGGCAGAGGCAGTGGAGACATCATGTCACCTAGTCAACAGAACACCTTCAATAGCATTGGAGGATAAGACTCCACAAGAGGTATGGATTGGTAAGAAACCTTCTCTTTCACATTTGAGGGTGTTTGGATGTGATGCATATGTACATGTTCCAAAGGAGAAAAGAACCAAGTTGGATAGTAAATCAGAAAAGTGCATCTTTATTGGGTATAAGGTTGGTTTAAAGGGTTATAAGCTTTGAACCTAGTAACAAGGAGGGTTGTGTACAACCGAGATGTGGTGTTTAGAGAGGCGAAAGACGTTATTAAACATGAAGTTCAACCAAACGAACTTGAGAAGATAGAGTTTGAGCTTAAGGAGAAACATTCTGACTCTACAATAGAGGAGGAACCAGAAGATGAAGAGCCACAAACTCCAGGTGTGAGAGGATTAGTTCGAGAAAGAAGGCAGCCATAAAAGTATAGTCCATCTGATTTTAGTTCAAATTTTGCTTTAATTATTACTAATGTTGATCCCATAACTATGAAGGAAGCATTATTTTCAAAGGATGGAATACTTTAGAAAGAGGCCATGGTTGATGAAATGGAATATTTGCACAAAAATGAGGCATGGGATCTGGTGGAGTTGTCAGCTGGAAGGAAACCCATTGGTAGCAAATGGGTGTTCAAGAAGAAGATAGATGCAAAAGGAAAGGTGGAGAAATACAAAGCTCAGTTGGTAGAAAAAGGTTATTCCTAGGTGCTAGGAATTGATTTTGGTGATATTTTTTCTCCTGTTGCCAAGGTAGCTTCCATTAGATTACTTCTATCTGTTGCTGCTTCTTTTGATTTTAAGGTAGAACAGATGGATGTGAAGACAACATTTCTTCATAGGGATCTGGAAGAGGAGATCTACATGAAGCAACCTGAAGGTTTTGCGGTGAAGGGTAAGAAAGAAATGGTATGCAAGTTAAAGAAGTCTTTGTATGGGTTAAAATAGTTACCAAGGATGTGGTATCAAAAATTTAATACATTTATATGGGGACTTGGCTTCACCAGAAGCAAAGCACATCATTGTGTGTATTTTAAATTAATTGGTGACCATGTTATTTATCTGTTCTTGCATGAGGATAATATGTTGCTGGTTGGAAATGACAAAGAAATTATCCAGGATTTGAAGACCCAATTTTCCTTCAAATTCGACATGAAATATCTTGGTGCTGCAAACTGTATTTTGGGCATGGAAATTAAAAGAGACCAGGAAAAGAGGAAGCTCTGGTTAAACCAGAGGAAGTATGTCGAGACAATACTACAGAGGTTTAATATGCAAGATAATAAACCTGTGAAGATTCCTTTTCTTGTAGGTGTGAGGTTATTTGCTGAACAGTGTCCCAAGACATAAGAAGAGGAAGAGGACATGTCCCATGTTCCATATGCAAGTGCATTTAGTAGCCTAATGTATGCAATGGTCTATACTAGACCAGACATTGCACATGCAATGGGAGTATTGAGCAGGTTTATGTCAAAACCAGGGAAGGAGCACTAGAAAATAGTGAAGCAAGCTTTCAGGTATTTGCGTGGCACTAGTGATTATGGTTTGTGCTACCAAGGAAGACTAAGATTGGACATAGTGTTGAATATTCATGGCTTTGTTGATGTAGACTGGGCTGGAGATTTGGATCAGAGAAGATCTACAAGTGGGTATGTGTTTAACCTATTTGGAGGTGCAGTCAGTTGGATGAGTAAGAAACAATTTGTAGTGTCATTATCAACTACAGAGGCAGAATACATGGAAGCCACTCATTCAAGCAAGGATGCAGTTTGGTTGCAGAGATTGTGTTCAAGGTTGGGGTTAGTATAGGGAGCTACAAGGATATACTGTGATAGCCAAAGTGCAATTTTTTTGGCAAAGAACCCTACATATCATTCAAAGACAAAGCACATTGATGTTCAGTATCACTTTGTGAGGGATATGATAGAAGACAAAAAGATGTTGCTGGTAAAGGTGGACATTTTGAAGAATACTGCAAAAGCATTGACAAAACCTGTGAGCTTTGAGAAGTTCTCTTGGTGTAGAGAAACAATGAGCATTGTAGGGCTGGATAAATGACTAAGCTCTCTCATGGAAAGAAAACAACAAGTGGGAGAATGTTGGGTTGTGTTATATTCTTTCTAGGACTAACCGACATAGTTAATTGGGGGGATAGAAGGGGGGCAGAGCACCCCCTTCGTTGCACCGATTGCGTAGCAGGGGGGGGGGAGGTCACAGGGGTTTTGAGGGGTGCAGGTAACCCCACTCTATGGGGTCTGGAAAATTTTGTTTTTGGACCCTATGTTAGGTTGGGCGGACCTACCTATGGTTTTGTGCATGATTTTTGAACATGGTTTTGGACGCGATGGTTTTCGGTCCATGGTATTGGATGCTTCGGCATGTTTAAATATGTATTGTAACATTGAAAGGAAAATAATGAAAAATCAAGCTGGTAGTCCCAGTTTTGGGATCCAGGGGAAATCTCTGTGTATATGTGTTTTAGTGTTATGCTCTTGCATTGTTTATTTTCTGTGTTTTAGAATTCATATGCAAGTAATTTATGTACAGGGTTGAAACCTACAACTAGTTCCACCCTCTCTATCTCTATCCACTTTTCATATTGATCTTTGCAATGTTGGATTCCATCACTAACTGGTGATTTCATTGTGAAAGGTTTATTGCTTCGGTCTATGTGTTTGTGATGTTAGATTATTAGCATGTGTTGTTTGTTTTTCAATTTAGTAGACCTTATGTTGAATATAATGGCAACAATTCTAGAGTTTTTTAATCAAGGAAGCCCTTTTAATAGGGATCCTAGTCCTTTTCCTTTCTTTGGAAATATTTATCCTCCTTACATTGCTACATTATCCCTTCCTGGATTCACGATAAATTTACCGATATGGTTGTTTTCAACATAATTGGTCAAAAATACCCAAGTTGTTTGACGTTAACTTTGTTCTCCACCTCAACAACACCAACCTCATGTTGACCCTTTATCTTCTTCACCCATCATGTCTTCTTCCCTTTCTTCTTCCTTACGCAGTGAAAGTCTTGATGCTAGTAACTAGGAGGCTAAGAAGAAGAAGAAAAGGAAGAAGAAGAAGAAGTAAGATAAGAAGGGGTCAACCAACCAATCATTGATGTGAGTGTTGATAATGTTGTGGAATCCTCCAACATACATCACAAGCTTAAATTCCCTTGAAAGCTTTGTAAGGGTGACCACATTCTTATTGATTGTTCTAGTATTCCTAAAGTCTTAGAAGCATGGTGTAAGGATTCTCATCAACTCACTATTTGGCCTTCAACTAGTGATTATAAAATTTTAGGAAAAAAGGGTAAAGTTAGGTTTCCTTGTAAGTTATGCAAAGGGGTTCATCAAACTCACCATTTCCATCATATGGATGAATCCTTGAAATTTTTGGAAAACTATACTACCTCTCAATAGAAACTTCCAACTAATTATTATAAGCTATCTCACAGCCTACCATCATTTTATGAAGTGATCAATCCGCGTCCACCATCAGTCAATCCCACTCTTCCCTTTGAGAGTGAAATATATACCACTCAAGCTAATGAGCCATTGGTTGATGAAATGGTCAATCCAACTCACTTATTGGTCGCCCCCCTCTCCCCTTAGAGAGTTAATTTAAGACCACTCAAGTTATTCTTGTTGATTTGGATATTTTCTGACAAGGGGGAATTTTTCTCATTCCCATGGAACCCCTCCAAGTATTTATGCCATTTCCTTTTATTATAATAGACAAACAAAGCCTCATCTATATTCTTGCAACCCTTTCCAAATCATTGTGAAAGCTTGTGATAAGAATGTGTTTCACACCATTGTATATTAAGGTGCTTCTATTAGAATTCTATCCTCAACTTCTTGGAAAGATTTTGGTTCCCCTAAGCTTGTGTCTGTTATTCAAAATCTATTTCCTTTTAACAGAAGATTTAGTAAACCTTTAGGGATCCTTCCTCAGTTTCCCATTACGTTGGAAAGAAAATTTATCTGTATTGATGTTATGGTAGTCCAAGGCCTCTTGGATTTCAATTTTTTCCTTGGGAGGGACTATGTCTATGCCACGAAATTTAGTGCACCTCTAACTGTCAAAAAGGATCCAAGATAATTCGAGATGTGTGTTTATACTACCATCTAGAATTTTCCTCCGTGGAAAGCTTGAATGAAGTAGCCCACATATAACAGGTGCAGGATCCCTATGTAATGAAGAAACAAGACAATCTACATTAACACTATTTTAATGAACACTAATCCTATAAATGCATTTGACAAAGGTATTCTTATATAAAATACAAATCAATCATAAATTTTCTCTATTGCATTAAAAGAATGTAGAAAGAGTTCATAAACTGGTAAAACAAGGGAATAAGTAGGGCATCGTATGAATAAAAAGGTGCATTAAGTACAATAATTTTGAGTCCTAACCACTAGGAATTTACACTATCATATATTTAGGATGAAATTGTGCAAACCAAGAAGGACATCATTGATGAATTCCATTGTGTCATTGAATTAGAGATCCTAGCTAAGCTAGAAAACTAGGAGCTAGATATTGGGCATTCTAGGGGTTACCCAACCACCACATGCACATGGTTTACCTCTATGTTGTTGTTGTCACAAAAACCCTCCAAATTTTTTCCTATACTTGAATTTTGGAGCCTACTGTGGATCTTGCAATCTGTCATTCCATAGTGCTTCCTGGACAGTTGACACTATGTTAAGTCTTTGAGCTCCCTTCTTGGATTGTAAGTGTCGAAGTCACCTGCTCACACATGCTCAGTCCGTAATGAGTTCATGAGCGCATTCATTAACGCAAGCTTTAACAAACCTAGGACAGTCCATAAAGACAGTGCCTGTGCAATGTTCAATTCATGTCAACAACCAATGCACATTATCATTGACATTATCTCACTTATGGCTACATTTGTACCTATCTTTTGATAAGTTTTTCAAATTGTCACTTTTGCGCACATTCTCTTTCGCAAGTTTCATTTACATGTTTTTCACTATCTCTTTCGCTTTATTTCCCTTTAATTAGTGTTCTTTTCATGTTATCTTTCCTCTAACATGTGTCTATTTCATCGTCATTCTCATATCGGAAGTGTCGTTCTCACTTCACTTTTCATACAGAAAATGTTGTCTTTTGGCATGGGAAGTGTCGTTTATCACAATAAGTGGAGTTTTGGCTTGTTTAAAGGGGTATCCTTGGTGTTGAGTCCTACTAGTCATGAATAAATTTTTTACACTCATTCCCAAAGTTTCATGCATTATCGCACAAGTGTCATCATTTTCATCACAAAATCTATCTTTAGTGTTGCACTTGGGGAAATTCATCACAATATGATTGCATTGAGGTAAGTATGGTGTTCATGTGGTTAGAGTGATCAATGTTTCTTCGTCAACTGTTCTAAGCGTGTGATCATACTTAAGTTTCATCATTGTTCACTTTGGTCTCACTGATCCCGCATTTAGCCAAGTCCGGAAAACTTCTCGCCTGAGAAACCTGGCATCATTTAGTCTTACTAAACTATACATTGTGTAATTTCAACCTTCATTCCCTAATATTGCCTCTTGGAACTGTGAACTACGTAATTACGGTGCCCAAACTTGACCCTTGAGCTCTAGAACTGCGCAATTTTTGCCTCCTAGTCAGCCTTAACTATGCACTGTGCAGTGCCAAGCCTCAAGCTTCCATCTTGACACCTTGAGCTTCACAACTATGCAATCCATGAGATTGATCTCCATCCACAACTTTGTATTTGGAAAATTCATGGCTCAAGCCTCAACCTTGAGGCCTTGAACCCCTCAACTTCGCAATCTCCCAGCTTGTTCTCCCACCAAAAATGCACATTAGGAAACTCCAAGCCTCAAGCCTCAAACTTGAGCTCTTGATCCCCTCAACTATGCAATCTCCCAGATTGGCCTCTCAAAACTGTGCATTGGGAAACTTCAAGGATCAAGCCTTAAGCTTGAACTCCTGAGTCCCTCAACTGTGTAGTTCCTTAAGTCTTTCCTTGTAAGTCTATGTAGTGGGAAGCCTCAAGCCTCAAGCACTAGCCTTGAGCTCTTGAGTACCTAAATTTCACAATAATGACCCTAGCCATCCTGATATGTGCATTGTTGTAGTATCAAGCCTCAGTCCTAGACCTTGGCCTCTAGAAATGTGTAATCCCTGAGTCAATTTCCCAATCAGTCACTCGATTCTAGTCCTAAATAGTGATTTCATGAAACATTTTAGATTAAGAGGTTTCAGATTGATGTTTTCCTGTCATGAGTGGATTTTTAGTTGCAGGTACTCCATCTGATCATGATAGGATGATGATGGAGGAAAAGGAGAAGGAGGCCATGCTATAAGACACTTATGGAGCTAAAGAGGTAAGATGATTATTAAGCGAGAAGACAAAGGAACATCAGAGTACAACAGAAGACCAAAGATCAAGATCACATTGAAGACTCCTTATCTTCAATCCATGAGGAGAAGGAAGAGGAAGAGCATGTTCCATCTCTCAAGAAGGCGGAAAGAAAGAAGAAACAAATAGGGGCTTGAAATTTCCATGTCATCATGAAGCCCATGTCATTAGCGTCATTTCATGTCATGTCATGAATCATCATGTGCCACATCATTTTGTGGATTATGTAAATTCAATATTAGTGGAAAGTAATGTAAATTGGAAGTCCAAAAGTTATCCATGTAATGTGAAAATTCATGTAGGAAGTCGAAATGGCATAGAGAAGTCAAACAGTCATGAGGGTAGTTCAAGAGTCACACGGGAGGTGAACGATCACCCCATTTTTCATATATACACCCTCTTAGCACATGCATGAGGAATTTTCACCTTATCTCCTTCTACCAGGCATTGGAGAGGAAGATAGTTGTTTTGGAGGAGCAAGTGATTGCTCTAATACTCCACTATTGAGGCTAGTGGTGTTCACTATCTTGATGTATATTAGAACTTTTACTTAATTCAGAAGCTTGTTGAGCCAACACGCCTTCATGCATATGTTGTGAATATTGTAAGTTTTCTTTGAATGTTTGTGATATATGTTGTTTTCATATGTACTAAGGAAATAAAACTATTTCAGTGGCTTTGGTACTTATCTTGTTGAAGGTGTGTTGTATTTTCGTTAGCAATCGTTGCTTCCTTGTGAACTATTTCGTTGGTTGATCAATGATTCATTCATATGTATATGATTGTGTGCATTTTATAGATTAGTATTATTACTTGTCTTTAAAGGGCCCATTTCTCTTCCCTTTCTTTAGAAGGACCTTGATACTTTCCGCAATTGAACATTTCACAAGGCATACTCACTTGGTGATTTGAAATTACTTGTTTATTACTCTCTTGTGCTGAACTTTGTAGCCAAGACAAATCTACAGGGATACATGGCAGTCGAGCCATACTTCAGATGGGGCTCCTACTCGAAATGGTGTGAGGTTTAAATGGGACTTCACATTAGGGAGATCCCCTTGGTTGATGTATTTCCAACACCATCAAGAAAATGGCACTAGAAGGAGGGCCATATGACAAGTTGTGCCAATTGAGTCTATTTTTAACCTCTTATCTAAAATGGATCATTCTCAAATTATACTCCTGCAGTGTTTTTCTAACTTTTCCCCTGGTGAATTTTCAATCCCCGATGAGTCTCTCAATGACTTGCCTCAATTAAAGCTTGATGATGAGGTTGATACATCCTTTTTCGAGCATGCATCTCTTTTCTTTAATCTATGTGAACACTATGAAATTGATTGTGAATATTTGGCGTGTATTCTCTTCTACCTCACCCTTGAACGCTGACTTAGCTGATGGTCTCACAATCTACCACCTTCTTCCATTCATTCTCTTGAACACCTCATGAAGGAGCTTCATTTAGAATTTGATAGGTATGATTACCGAAATGATTATAAGAGGATTAATCAACTAAGGATGAAGCCTAATGAATCAATTAAGGATTTCTCTAATTGATTCCTTCACCTCTATTATGAATTTTCGGAAGAAAAAATGGATTGGGATTTCTTTAAAAAAAACTTTGAACATTTGGTTCATATCTCTTCACACAGTGAACCCAAATCACCTTATATTTTTTCTTACAAAACTCTTGTAAGCCATAAGGCACTCTTAATTTATTAATAGGAAGAACCTGATATTCCAATTGTTCCTTGTCCTCCTCCTCTTTTAATTTGGATGTGGGTGCCTAGTTGCGATGATAATAAAGTTGGGAAATCTGCAAATCAAATTCCTAATCCATCTTCTCATCCCCCTTCTGCTTTTCATGATTCAAATCCCATGGAGGAAATCCTGGAATGGTTCATGAACCCTATAGTGAAGACTAATTTCTCCATTCCTCAAGATGATATTATTACTCATAATTTAAATCTAGAATTTGATTTGGATACATGTCATCCTCTATCATCTCTTTCTCATGACCCCTTGTCCCTCAATCTTCCTAATCAATCTCTTCCAAATCCAAGCAGTGAAAAGGTGCAAAGTAGTCACATTTCACAAGTAGAGGAGCAAGAAGGTGAATATTCTTTCAATCTTTCTTCACTTTTTGAGAGTTCTTCGCGTGAAGATGGTGTTTCCTCACTCTTGGATGATAATGAATCTAGTAATATTGACCGTAGATCGAATGTAATCAATTCTCCTAGTCAATCTAAAGTCTTGGGAAACAATCATTCTGATGAGGATGAATTTGTTGACATATATGATGATGAATTCCCAAGTGCACCATCTAATCTTTTAGTTTCTCAAAAAGATTCTATTTCAAAAAATTTGGATCCAAAATTTGTTTCAATCAAAGAACATTCACTTATGAACACTTCTTCCTCTTCACCTCCCTATCCCTTGTGCTCTATTGTTTGTAATGCACCAACATGCAATGAAGATACTCCATGCTCTTCAAGTTCTTCATCTAATGAGTTAACTTCTCAATTGACACAAGATAGTGAGATTATCCCTAGGGAATAAGAAAGCAATGAAATTATAGATCATCCATTCCATTCCTTATCATCTGTTATTTTTCTTGGGGGTAACTCTTCGAATCAGTTGGCTCGTGAGATTTCTCTAATACATACATCTTCAGATTTGCGATCAAAAGAATCTTACGACTTGAGTAATATGTTTGTTGAAGTTGTAAAACATGATCAAACTAATGATGAAGATAAATCCCATCCAGCTAATGGTGATCATGTTAACTTAACCGATGGGAGTTGTCCACATGAAATATGTGACCTTACTTAGTTTACAAAATGTTTTTATCTATCTTCTCAAAGTTTTGAAACTTTTCAGTAACTCGAGGCACTTCAATTCTCTTTGATGATTATGTCAGGCTCTTATGATCATGGTGAAATTACTTAACCATGTCATATTTGGATTTTCTCACCGAATACTTTCATTCATATTGTTTTGCTGGATGCAAACTTGTTCTTGATAGATTTCGGGATTTCTCATTACAAATTTTCCTATTTCGTGAGATCAAATTTATGATCATACTACTATGGTGAATTCATCGCCATGAAAATATCTTGTATTGAATCCTAGTTTGGATTGTATATTTTTTGTGCATGTGCATAATTTAGAAGCTGGTCAATTTGAAGATTGTCTTTGGCCGAAGAATTCATATTTTTTTAGTACTATGGCGCACAAACAGCTCCTAGTTTTTCTTGTGAATGTCTTAATGACACGAGAAATCCTCTTGAGTGTTAGCAAGTGCTTGAGATATTTTTTGAATCAAGTTCCTCTTTTCCATCCATTACATCTTGACTAGTTTCATATACTTTCTATACTACCATTCCTTTTCAATTATTTTGATGATTACAATGCTTGTACAGTTTCTTACTAGTTACAAGAAAATGGTTTATCACATTCGACGTGCAAGGAATTTTGTTCCATTGTTCAGAGCATTTGTGGAACTATTCAAATTGATTTATCCTTGTTAATTACAAACTGGGAATATGATGCCTTAATTAGCCCATCTGATCATGATTCTGTCCCCGATGACTATCATTCAACTTATCATTTTCCCATCAACACATCCAATGATAGTTTTTTTACACATTTTGATATTTACGATTTATCATCCCAATATCTAAATATTATCCAAGTAGTTTAGGCACTTCATCCTTCGTTGATGTTTATGTCAGGTTCTCAATGTCTTGACATGTCGACTCAAAAACATTCTCATCCTGACCCTATGCTTCTAATTGAAAAATCATATTTTCAAGGATTTTGGGGTTTTCAAGAGTATTGTTTCGAATTTCATGATCCAATCTATGATTTTCTAGAAGCATCTTACTTGGAAATCCCTTTTGCTAATAACAAGTTTCATTTTTTTATCATGCTTAGTAAGAAGGATGGCATAGATGAAGGTGCATTCACAAGAACCTTTCGAGTTTTGTCTGTTTGCAATTTTCATCAAAAAGGTAAGATCACAAGTTGGGTAGAAGTAGTGACTATGAAACATATTTCTACTGACATGCAAGACCTTTTATTTGTTGTGCAAGTTATTCAAGCTCTTATATTTTCTATTGCACGCTGCTTTATATCAGTTTTAATTGGTCGTATCTTTGTGATTGCGGGTCAGGAACAACTGCATTGGCTTCACTGGAAGTTTCATTACACTTGACCTTGAACTTCTAGTTGGTTAGGTTAGGATAAGGTTTAGTTTCATATTAGTCTACCTACACTCATTTTTTGTAGTATGTCTCGTGTTTTATGACTTTGTCTCACACTCTATTTTTGGTCTAGCCTCCTTTTGATTTGTACTTTTGGTTTTTTTTTGTGTCTTGTCTCCTTTTTTATGTTTTGTTTAATAAAAATTCGCATGAAGGATGTTCCCTTTGGCTCGAAAGAAAATGTGGAAAAATAGAAGAGCACTTGTGACACTACAGCATTTAGCTAACCTATTGTCCTTCTTCTCCATCTTTGTTATCCTTTGGTCAATGATGTTCTCGCAAAAAATATGAACCTTACATGATGAAATCTCTATGTCAAACCATGATATATGTGTCTATTCTAGAAACCTCATGGCTACACTCATTTCTTTACATTTCAGTGTTTTCCATGCTAATCCAATCAAGTAGAGAAGGAAAAGGGGAAAATATAAATGAGTAAACCAACATAGTAGGTATTATATATGCTTCTCTTAAGGAACAAACTCTTTTTCTTTTAATAAGTTGATATGCCTCTTCTTCACATGAAATGATTAAGTGTTGATATACAGTCCTAAAAAAAAAAAAAAAAAAAAAAAAAAATTTGAAAGAAGAGAAAGGATTCATGTGCAAGGAGGTGAAGAAGAAACTCCATCGGGGTACTTTCTAGCCTCGTTGGTAGCAGAGAAATGTTTGTGTTCCTAAATTGACTCCATCAGGGTACTATCTAGGCTTGATGGTAGTGGAGCAATACCAAAGATGAAAAACTATACTCTAAAAATCTAGAGCTCGTGTGCTATTACCCTTATCCTCTCTTGAAACATTGTGATATCATTGGCCATATGTTTGTGTTCAACCGAGAAGGAATGAAGGGGACTATGTTTACATACAAAGTAAGTGGGGAAGTTGGAGTGATCTGAACAATGAATCAATGCCTTAAGAACTAGACCCTACATAAAAAATTTACCAAGGCATAGAAGTTGGAGTTCTACTAGTGTGTCATGAAGTGTTGTTACTATGAAAAACACCCTCCAAAATTTTACCTATACTTGAATTTTGGAGCCTACTGTGGATCTTGCGATTGGTCATTCTGCAGTCACTTCTCGGTTGGTTAATACTTTGTTAAGTCTCTGATTTCCCTTCTTGGATTGTAAGTGTCGAAGTCACCTACTCACACAGGCTCGGTTTGTAATGAATTCATGAGATAATTCCCTCGCGAAAGCTTGAAAAAGCCTAGCATAATCCATCAAGACAGTTCCTATGCAATGTTCAATTCATTTCGATAGTCAATGCGCATTGTCATTGATAGTTTCTCACTTATGGTTGGTTTTGTACATCTATTTCGGTGAGTTATTCAAACTGTCACTTTTGTGCACCTTCACTTTCATGAGTGTCATTTTCATGTTTTCAAATGATGCTTTTTCTTTCTTTCACTTTAATTAGTGTCAGTTTCATGTTATCTTCGCTTTGAAATGTGTCACTTTTGTCATCATTTGCATATCGTAAGTGTCGTTCGCACTTCTCTTTTCATATAGAAAATGTCATCTTTTGGCATGGGAAGTGTCGTTTGTCGCAATAAGTGTATTTTTGGCTTGTTTCAAGGGGTAAATTTTGTGATTATGAGTCGTACTAGTCATGTAGACATGTTTTACACTAATTCCCAAAGTTGCATGCATCGTCGCACAAGTGTCGTCACTTTCGTCGCAAAGTGTATCTTCAGTGTCACACTTGGGGAAGTCATCTTAATGTCGTCACATTGATGGAAGTATGGTGTTCATGTGTTTTGAGTGATCAATATTGCATCGTCAACTGTTCTAAGTATGTGATCATACTTAAGTTTCATCACTGTTCACTTTGGTCTCATTGATCCCGCACTTAGCCAAGTCTTGAAAAATTCCCGCCTGAGAAACCTATAATCACTCAGCCTTCCCATACTACGCATTGTTTAGTCTCAACCCTCAATACCTAACCTTGCCTCTTGGAAATGCACAATCATAGTGCCCAACCTTGACCCTTTATCTCCAAAACTGCACAATTTTTGCCTCCTAAACAGCCTTAATTGTGCACCGCACAGTATCAGGCCTCAAGCTTCCATCTTGACACCTTTAGTTGCGCAACTACGCAATCCATGAGACTATTTTTCTTCCTAAACTACGCATGGGGTAACTTTAAGCCTTAAGCCTCAACCTTGAACCCTTGAACCCCTCAACTACACAATATTCTAGCTTGTTCTCCTGCCAAGACCGCGCATTGGGCAACTCCAAGCCTCAAGCCTCAACCCTCAACCTTGAGCTATTGAGTTCCTCAATTGCACAATCCTTTGACCTTGGTCATCTTGAACTTCACATTGTGCGATCTCAAGCCTCAGTCCTAGACCTTGGCCTCTATAACTATGCAATCCCTAAGTAAATCACCCAATCAGTCACCCAGTTCCAACCCTAACAAGTGATTTCATGAAACATGTTAGACTATGAGTTTTTGGACTAATGTCATCTAATCATGAGTGGATTTTTATTTGCATGTACTATATCTGATCATGACAGGATGATGATGGAGGAAAAGGAGAAGGAGACCATGCTAGAAGACACATATGGAACTGAAGAGATAGGATGATCATCTGGCGAGAAGAAAAAGAAACACTAAATTATAATAGCTGAAGATCAAGATCACATTGAAGACTCCTTATCTTCAAGCCATGAGAAGGAGGAGGAAGAAGAGCATGTTCCATCTCTTAAGAAGACATAAAGAAATTAGTAGCCAAGAGTGGCTTGACATTGACATGTCATCGTGAATCCCATGTCATAAGTGTCATGTCATGTCATGAGCCATCATGTGCCACATCATTTTTTGGATTATGTAAATTCAATATTGGGGGAGTGTAATGTAAAGTGGAAGTCCAAGAGTCACAAGGGAGATGAATGGTCACCCCATTAGTTATATATACACCCTCAAAGCACATGCAAGAAGACTTTTCACTAGCTCCTCCTACTAGGAATTGGAGGGGAAGATAGTTGTTTTGGAGGAGGTTTTGAAGGAGCGAGTGACTGCTCTAATGCTCCACTATTAGGGCTAATGGTGTTCACTATCTTGATGTATCTTGGAACTTGAACTTAATTCAGAAGCTCATTCAACTAACACACTTTCATGCATATGTCGTGAATATTGTAAGACTATTCTTTGAATGTTTGCGATGTATGTTGTTTTCATCTGTACTAAGGAAATTAAACTATCTTGGTGGCTTTGGTACTTATCTTGTTGAAGGTGCATTTTATTTGCTTTAAAAACCGTTTCTTCCTTGTGAACTCTTTTGCTCGTTGATGAAAAATTCATTCATATCTATATGATCATGTTCCTTTTATAGATTAGTACTATTACTTCTCTTTAAAGGACCCACTTTCTCTCCCCTTTCGCTAGAAGGACCTTGATATGTTCTACAACTAAACACTTCACAAGGCATACTCACTTGTTGATCTGAAATTACCTGTGTATTACTCTCTTGTGTTGAACTTTGTAGCCAAGGCAAATATACAAGGATACATGTCAGTTGGACCATACTCCAGATGGGGCTCCTACTCCAAACAATGTGAGGTCAAATTGGGACTTCACATCGGGGATACCCACTTGGTTGATGGATTTCCAACACCATCAACACTCTAGCGGTGCCTAAAGATGCATCTGGGATGTGTTTTAGTGAACATAAACATTGCTACAGAGGAGATGTTTCTCCGAGTGGAAGAAATCTATATCTTGGTTCATACTATGGACATTAGACTGTAAAGATTTAAGAATTTTCTTGGTTTAAATTTTGCACTAACACGTTCTCCAGGAGGTAATGGGGATTGTTTCCTCAAAATCTAGTAGGCCTTGTGAGACGCCTTACAAGGCAAGAGCCAAATTAAGACACAACAATCAATTGGTTTCCTCTGTCACCTTATCACTCCATCTCATGCTCTTTAGTAAAATTTCACCACATAGGAGGTGTTGGCACTAAATCTAACCCTCACTAGAACTAGGTTACCTTTGCAGGTTTTCCCTTCCATAATTCCCTATTCATTATGCTACCCATTCCCTCATTATGTCACTTTTTTCAATATTCCTAGATTAATATTACATACTCAAATATTCGCAACAAAAATATTCATATTCACCCAATATAAAGATTATTATTATAATTTTATAATCATATTATATGAAATAAAATTAAAATTTTAAATCATAAATAATAATTAAAAAACATTATAATTATAAATTTTAATTATTATTTTAAAATTAAAAATTAAAATTTTGGCTTTATAAAACAACGACCTACCGTTAAGTGTTTTTTTTTTAACCACATAGTGAATCGGTAACTGCCAGGTCTAATCTATGGGAGACCCAGGATCAAACCTCATAGTTGCCACTATAACACCAAGAGCATAACCAACCACCTGCAAGTCGGGTATACTAAGTTCCTATGATTTTAGCAAGAGCAGACTCACGGGAAAGGGGAATCCGCCCCTTTAGCCGCCACCACAGCAGGTCATTGTACTCAATGAGATTTGAACTTCGGTCTCCCCGGGCTTCGCCCATGTGACTTACCGTCAAACCACACATCACTGTATGACCTACCGTTAAGTGTTAATTAAACAATAATGCATGCTTTAATGGTGGGTGTCTTTAAAGATAAACTTAAAGCTGGGTGCATATCGTATAAATGTCATCGGGCCGAATTTGAAGGTTATCCACTGAGCTTCTTTCCACCCAATATAAACGACAACCATCCATCACAAACACTCCAATCGTCCCTCAAGATTTTGTTGGGCCTCACTTGTAGGTATTAACTTTGGTTTAAATTTGTATAAGTTTGACTATATATTAAAGTTTGTATATATAATTATAAATTTTATTTAAGATATAACCTATTGTTTTAATTAAATTTTATTTATCTTAAATATATATTAAAATCTGAAGTTTATCATTAAATTCTAATTTATATTCTAAACTTAGAATGTATATAATTTAGATTTTAATTCATTTCAAGTTTAAAATAGATTTTTATTGGAACAAATGAGATATCTAAAAGATGAAAAATTTAAAAGTCAAAATATTGAAAATAAGGTTGATGAATTAGAAACCAAAGAACTCTACATCTAAGAAACCATAATCGAAGCTTCCTCACTCAAATTAAGAAACTTAAGGATGATAAAAAAGCATTAAAAGACAAGTTAGAACAGTTTACTCAAGAAAAAGTATCGAAATCTCCAATAGTAACAATCCAAGTTGAAGATAAGGGAATGAATATTGATCTAGAGAATATCATAACTTAAGAATAATGCAAACTAGTTAAAGAAAAGATGCACTTAGATGTGTTGGTCACTCGAATTGCTTATTGATTAAACAGTCGAGTACCACATTAATTTGTCAACCTGGGAAAGTCCTTTTGTTTCAAAGGTGACCTCGTACTGTATGCACTTTAATTTCAAAAGCATTAAAAGTTTTAGTACAACAAATCTAATTCCTATCAAACGCTTACTCTGCGTTACAGCAGTCTTAAACTATTGCAGAAATGAAATGAAATTGAGTAAAGGTAACAAATCTGCGAAAAAATGATGGTTGTTTGTAACAGAGGACCAGGAACCCGTCCTCAGAATAAGGACGTCCAGCACCTGCTTCCATGACCAGTCGCCAATACACTCCAAAAATCCTATTCACCGGTGGCACACCTCTCACATCACCAATCGATTAAAGGAACAACGTATCAGCAAAAGGGAAATATCAGAAGCAAGGCTAAACACATACAGAAATAACACACACTTAACAGGAAAGGAATGGGTGAATCTTGTGAAGAAGGTGGGCCCTGTCCCTCTCACAAGATTCCCCTGCACACAAATACTAAGTTAAAATGCTCAGAACAATGCTTTATTCATCTGCCAAGAGTTCAATTACAACAGAGGTTCCGACCTTCAGCACTACAATATTCCAGTATCACATGCTAGTCTTTCAATTGTAGATGTCTCCTCTTTATAGAGGAGACATCTATTACAATAGATTGTCCTATAGTTTAATTATTCTGTACAAAAATAGGAAATTAATTCCTGTTACAGCATACTGTTACAACAATGTATATCTTTGTCATCTTTGGTTAATCGGATCTTTCCGTTGTTGCAAAACGGGTGGTCTTTGTCTATCTCCTCGGGGTCCTTGTGCTATCCTTGGTTATTCTGTTGTTGTTGCTGATTTGGTAAATCTTAACCATTCCTTAAAACACTTCATGTTGTTCCTGGTGTTCCCGCGTCTATGACTAAATTGGCTGATCATGCTTTATCATCATCGGCCGAGTATAGTCTTGCCAGCTTCAGACAGTTACTGTTTCATCTTTTGCAAATTAAGACTTTTCCTGCTTTAGTCAGTTGTTGCTTCTGGTGTTGCAGCAACTGCACAGTTGCTGTTTCTGGTGTTGCGGCAACTGTGAATTATGATTCTGTGGGCTTTGAACATTTCCAATCAATTGTCAGCGACTTAGCCAATTTCCAAAGATTAATTGTAAAGATAACATGAATATGTGTTGAATAATTAAACATATAGCAAATGAGGAGAGTTACTTCATACCTTGGGATGATGAGGTCAAAAATGATATCAAGGTTTTCTATTTATAGGCTAAAAAGGGTAATATCATAACAAAATTTAAGGTCAAAAGTAGACAATACAGAGTCCTAACATCCCCCCCAACTGAAAGGGTTGCATGTCCTCATGCAACGTTTATTCTGAATCTGAGTCGGAGAACTGGGATGAACAGTGTAAGTTTCTGATACAGTAGCTCGAGAAGGCTTTATCCGACTTGCTTCTAAATCCCTGAACATTCTGTATTTGCTGCCATAC
>APFE031511183.1:0-10654 GCA_000404065.3 Pinus taeda
ATGGTATCAGAGCAGAAATCACTCTAGAAGAAGAGAATATGAGTTTTCCTTTTGCAAGTGAAATCGAATTTGCAGTATAATTCTACAGAGCCAACAGGATGTCATTCTACGGATTGAAACTCGAATGTGCCCTTGAGGGTAGTTCAAACTATATTTCTTGGAAGGATAGGATAGAGGAAATGTTGGAGGACAATGGGCTTAAGGAATTCATATAAAAAGATATTCCTAAGCCTCCACTAAACTGATGCTCAAGATCTAGCAGAGTGGAGAAAATGTGTTGCAAAGGCAAGAAGGATCATACTAGGAGTTCGAGATCATATTGTCTCAAACCTCCATGGTAAGGAGACTCCATATGCAATGTGGAAGGCCTTGACAATACTATTTCAAAAGAGCAGTGACCACAGGAAGCTGGCACTAAAGAATAGGATTAGGAAAATCAAGATGGAGAAGGGCGACACAATACCAAAGTACTTGACTAGGCTCACCCAATGTTCTAACGAACTTGGAAGTGTTGGTGTCATAGTTGTTGAACATGATCTGGTCATCCTAGCACTTCTAGGCCTTCCCAAGAGCTGACATGGCTACCAATATTCAGTAAATGAGAGGGAGAAGCTACCAGAGTGGGAGCGTTTATGGTCCGACTTGGTGCAAGAAGAGATTCAGTGGAACACCAAAGATGGATCCTCATCCAAGCATGATGATGAGGAGAACTATACCTTAGCTAGAAAGGAAAAGAAATGGAAAGGGAAGCGGTCCCATTCCAAATCAAATTCCAGTCAAGGCAGTAAGAAGAAGGACTTGTCGAAGATTAAATGTTTTCACTTTCACGAGCTGGGACATTATGCCACGAAGTGTCCCCACAAGAAAGCTAACAAGAAGCGCTCGGGACGAGCGGAAGGTGAAGCTCTTGCTTCATAATTCGAGTTGGAATTCACCCTCATCTCTTGCATGGTGACATCGGTGATGGGTGGTGTGTGGTATCTAGATAGTGGAGCCTCATTCCATATGACCGACAACAAATAATTCTTCAGTGACTTGGAGGAGAAGGACCTCCAGATGCACATTGAAATGGGAGATGATGGAAGGTATAATGCGAGCGACATCGATACTATTACTTTTCAGAGGGAGTTTGGTTCTCCTCTCACATTAAAAGATAGCATGTATGTTCCGGGTCTTCAGAAGAATTTGGTTTCAGTCACTATGTTGGAGGATAGAGGTTGTGATGTGATATTTAGCAAAGGAGAGCCTTTCCTTCATCGCATAGCCTCAAGACAAGTGAAGCAGTTTGGGGTCTGGTTGAAGAACCTATACAAATTGGATGTAGAAGATTGTTATGCTTTGAGCACAAAAGCAGAGAAGGTGCAGAGTCGAGACATCAGTGAGTTGTGGCATAGAATATTGGGCAACTTGCACCACGGAGCTTTGAAGATCATGCAACAGATTTCTACAGGACTTCCCAAGGGTGCACTAGAATAGACAGATGCATGAAAAGGGTGTACATTGGGGAAGTACACTAAATCCACCTTTCATGATAAGGACTAGTCGAGCACAAGTTATCCTTGAAAGAGTTCACTCAGATTTGTGTGGATCATTCTCGACAGCCTCCACAGCCAAGCACAGGTATTATGTAATATTTGTAGATGATTTCTCACGTAAGTGCTGGATTTTATTAATGCAGAAGAAAGATTAGATGTTATCTAAATTTTGTGAATTTAAAGCACTTGTTGAGATAGAAACTCGAGGAAAGTGAAGGCTCTTAGGAGCGATAACAGTGGAAAATATGTGTAGAATGAATTCAAGAACTTTTGTCCATCAAAAGGCATTTGACAGAAGTTAATAGCACCCCATAACCCACAACAAAATGAGGTGGATGAAAGGAATAACATAAGTGTTGTGGGAGCTGTGTGGGTGATGTTACATGACCAGGGCCTACCGTTGCACTTGTGGGCTAAAGCATGCAAAACAGTTGCATATCTGCAGAAAAGGAGTCCTCATTGGATTCTCGGCACGAGTACACCAGAAGAAATTTTTTAGGTAAGAAGCCAGATGTGGCACCCTTCATGATATTTGGTTCACTAGTTTACCATCATGTCACCAAGGATGCAAGGAAAAAGCTAGAACCTACAACTGAGTTGGGCATATTTGTGGGGTACACTGATACACCTCACAACTATCGGGTGTACCTTCCATCTCACAGGATGACACTAGTTGATAGAGAATTGAAGCTAGATGAAGAGAAAACCATGAGACGTTCCCTTGAGAGGGAGCTTCATTTACATGTAGAGGAGGAGCTTTTAGCTCAAAAGAAAGAACCTCAGGATGATGTGGAGCAGCCACATGTAGAGGAGCCGAGGGTGGAAGCACCCACTCATGCAAAGACTTCCAGAGATGGAAGGAAGTGCACAAGAGAGGATGACATATTGATGCATGATGCTAGAGAGAATGTGGGAGCATCCACATCATAGCGTAGGCAGAGGAGGTCACCAGATTTGTACACTGGCTACATGGCTTTGATGAATGAGAGTGTAGAGATTGAGCCATCCTAATTCGAGGAAGTAATGCAGAAACCAGTATGGGTTGATGCCATGGTTGAGGAGTGCGTCTCCATTATCAGAAATAGTGTTTGGGAAGTGGTCCCAAGACCAACTAACAAGTTAGTAGTGATTTTTAGATGGCTTTATAAGGTAAAGAAAGCAATAGATGGGAGTGTGGAGAAACACAAGGCCATATTTGTGGCCATAGGTTTCTCTCAGCTGGAGGGAATTGATTATGAGGAGACATTTTCTCAGTAACAAGGTACTCTTCAATCAGATCTATTCTAGCACTTTCAACGCAGATGGGATGGAAGACACATTAGATGGATGTGAAGACAACATTTCCCAATGAAGTGATTGAGGAAGAGGTGTACATTGAGTAGCCAAAATGATTTGAGACCTTCAACAGAGAGTCGCATGTGTGCAGAAACAAGCGAGCACTGTATGGATTGAAAAAAGAACCCCATGCTTGGTACACCAGGATTGGCAACTATTTCACCAGGTTGGGCTTCACCAAAAGTGAAGCAGATGCAAACCTTTACCATATTGTGGTTGAAGGTAAATTGTTGATTATAGTATTATATGTCGATGATTTAATTCTAATAGGTGATGAGAAGCTAGTAAAATCTTGCAAAGAGGATCTTGCAAGAGAATTTGAGATGAAGGACCTGGGTCTCATGCATTATTTCCTTGGTATGGAAGTATGACAAGGAGATGAGGAACCATTTGTCTCTCAAGGAAAGTATGCCAATGATATACTGAAGAAGTTCCACATGGAGAGTAACAAATCCATGGAGACTCCTCTGGTAGGAAATTAGAGGAAGGAAGATGTTATTTCAGGTGAAGTAGTGGAGGCTATTATTTACATGCAACTTATGAGTTCACTTATGTATTTAGTGAACACATGAACAAACATATGTTTTGCAGTTAATCAGCTTATTCAAGCAATGGTTAAGCCAACCAAACTCTATTGGAAGGAAGTTGAACATGTGTTGAGATACCTCAGAGGCACCACTCAGTTTATTCTTTGATACAGATGGACAGAGGGAGTGAAGTTGCAAGGCTTCACAAGATGCGGATTGGCTAGGGAATCCATCCGTCAGGAAGAGCACATCAGGGGGAATCTTTAGTATTGGGTCAGCAACATCTTCTTGGTACAGTAGGAAGCAGAGATCAGTTGCAGTCAGTTTAGTAGAACTAGAGTACATGGTTGCTAGTCAAGTAACCTATGAAGCTATCTAGATGAGGAAGATCCTTGTTGGGTTATTTGGTCAGCAGATGGATCCTACAATAATTTATTGAAACAATTAGAGTTGTATCAAACGCTTTTAAAATCCAGTTTTTCATGATCGGTCCAAACATATCGACATTCGGTATCACCATCTACGAGATTGTGTGTAGAGGAGAATCTCGTTGCTGGAGTACATTCCTACAGAGGAATATGGTACAAATATCTTGACTAACGCACGTCAAGAGGCAAATTCAAGTTCCATAGAGGTAGGATTGGGGTATTTGATAATCCCTTTCTTGTTGAGAGGGAGTGTTGAAAATGCAACAAGAATATCCTAATTTAATTTTGTCCTTGAATTAAATTAGGAATAAAATTATAATTACACATCACAAGACAACTTGTACGAGTTAACTAAGTCAAATTGACTTAGTTGGCTTAGTTAATTCAAGTTGAGGTCTAACTTAAGTCATGTAGAGTGTCTCCTACATTATAGGAGCCTTGGTTGAGTTTATTTTGAGTTGTAATTAATTAATTCAGTTTAACTAAGTTAAAGTTACTTAAACTATATTGACCTAATGGAGGAACTAGTAGGAGGTCAGACAGTGGGGAGCTGCCTCAGGTGGTCAAACAGTTAACTGACTCATGCATGTCAGATCTGAGAGCTACCTAGTTGAGATTGGAGTACATGGACAATGTACTATTAGTTGTATAATCATCTGAATTGTACAAGTGGTGCATGTAGACAGAGGAAGGCCTATGAGGATTACACAATTCCAATTGACGAATTTCCCTAATTAATAGGGGATAATTCCCAAGGAAACAACACAAGGTAATATGGACTTGGGTAAGCGATAAATTGGTTAAGTATTGGCCTATGATTGTCTAGGAAGTAGTGAGACAAATAGAGATAGTGCAGAGGTTGTTCGGGCTTGAGCAAAGCATTGTAATCTTCTCATATTTTTTTATTAATGCAATATACAGATAGCGGGGGTTTTCTAGCTATGACTTTCCTTAGGAAATCATTGTGTAATGTGTTTATTGAATTCTTTATCCTGTACGCTTCATGATTTCACGATTGTTTAATTGTTTCCGCTGATGAGTAGAGTAGATTCAAGTCTTTTGTTTTAGAAAATTACATAAGCAGTTTGAATTTACAAGGAATTTCTACAAAACCATGTGAGGCCCTATCTTAGGTCTTTTAGACCTCTGTCTTGTTAGTTTGAATTATATCCATTTTTTTGGTCAGACCATGCCTCGTCCCTTAAAATCTTTACCTAATAAATTTCATCCCTAATCAGATTGGATGACCTTAGTAGGCTTCTCAAGAGGATTCATGGTTTTATGGGATGTTGCATTTGTAGGTGTGATCACCAATGTATGGGCTAGTCCACCCTATGTCAAGGTGCACCTATGTCGTTCTACATGGTTAGTATATATAGATTCTATAGGTGACCTTAGCCTTGGTGCAATATTACTCATGATTGTTCTCAGAACATAGTAGTCTATTGTGACAACTTTCATGTTTCCCAAGTTAGTTCATGCTTCCTAATAAAAAATGGTTGATGTGGTCAAAAAGTCAACCTAGGCTCATATTGCAAAGTAGGGCCAAAGGATTCCATGTCATGTGGAAATTTTTTTATCGAAGCAATTGGTGAAAAGTTATGGCTCGGTCAAGGTTCATCAAGAGTGGATTTTCAAGCAGAGCATTGATCAAAGTCTTGTATACATTATGTAAAAATTGATCAACATGACAAGACAAAGAAGTTCCCAAGTGTCAGAATTTTGAGATCATGCAAAGCATTGGAGGTTAGGCATGCAAGTAAGATGACATGGCAATCAAGGTGATGATCTAGAAATTCCCTAGAGGATGGGGAAAAACAGATACATACCTGTATAGATTAGGGTTTGAGTAGCAAAACCCATATTCCAGATTTGCTAGGAGGGAACATGCATTGGAGATCTAGCATTTTGGGCCCAAGTCAAATTGTACAAGTTAAAATCAATGTGGAATTAAGTTAAAAATATCCACTGGGTCAAAACTAGCCATTAGAAAGGGGTCAATTAGTCATTGCAACTACCTTGGACCGAGAAAATATGAAAATGGACTAAAAATATAGTTGTTAGAGATGAATAACAACCAAGAGAACCAATTTGAATTCCTAAGAACAAATTGCACCCCCTTGTGTGGACAAATCAAATGGGAAATGGACTGAGCATACTAGACAATGGGGAGGAGAAGTTGATATCTTGACTTTTGACCATTAAAATCCATTTTCAAAGGGAATTTGTGGCCTCTCTTTGAAAGATTGAGTTAATTCAACCTCCCTTAGGGAATAATTAAATATATTTTGTAATATTTTAAAGGAATTAAAAAATTGCTAATTCCCAATATGTGGAAGAATACCAATATTTTTATTGAAGAGACTTTCTAGTCATTAATTAGACATTATGGATTTTTCTATAAAAGGATACAGTCTCATCTATTGTAATTGTTGTTGTTTAGTTGTGACAAGTGCTAACATTAATAAAGAGCTCATATATTTGCAAACTCTTGTGCTCTTTTGAATAAATGGGGAGTGATTTTTGTTATTGTTACTATTTTTCTATTGTTCCTTTTGTGCTATTGTTATTCAGAATAATTTTTTAATCTAATTCTATATTGTTAACAAGTAATTCTATCCTAAGACTAATGTTCTCTGCTAATGCGGAGATAATATACTACATGGAAGTAAGAAACTAGGGTCTTATTGTTTGTTTGTTTTGTTTTGCAAATGAATCAATCCAAGGCATTTTAAATTACTTCAAAAGGAGGATTTACTACTCCGAGGATTTTTTATTTTGTCACACAGAGGAAAAAGGCTGGATACACCAAAAGAGGAGGCTACTCGTAAGGAGGGTTGAAAGTTTACAGGGTGAATTAAGCAATAGCGGGGGAAATTTCTAGAAGGACCAAGCCCACTCCCTTGAAACCACAGCATAGCGACTTTATGGGGACATCTACTTCACACTTAGGCAAGAGGTAAGACTCCAAGGCACAAATATAATTTCAACAACAAAAAATCCAAAAACTATCAAATTTCCTTTTTATTTTTTACAAGTAGGGAAGGATTTGCTTACTTGTTTTTATTTACATATCAATATTCAACAAGTTGTTTATTGGGGAAAACATAGAAAAAATGTCAAATCTAATCTCCATTTTGATACAAGTTCCCATTTCCTCTATTTTATACCCATATCTAGTCTTTTGGTTGCGAATATGGAAGTTAAGAGGATTTTTTGTTTGCTAAACCTGCATTATCTAGCCATCATAAACAACCTCTACATGCCTACAGGATAATACCTACAACTAGCACTTGATATTTTCAGCTCTACGTTGATTTATAGTCACTTTTTAAAAATTATAATCCAGTTTCTTTCATTTTCTAGCTATTGAAATTGTTAAATAAATTTCTAGGTAAATAAACATAACCCACAAATTTGAGAATCAATTTCCAACTACTTGGAAATTGTATTTTCAGTCAAAATTTAATAGAGGGGATGCTTCAAAGCCTCTAAGCACCCTTTATCCATCCCACACTTTAGTGTAACTCCCTAGAGGTGTTTTTAACATAGTGGTTTGGCCGATAAAATAAAATAGATTATTGTCCCTATGTTTTAACGCAAAGATTATAGTTTGTCATATAGGACAACAAGTTTTTTCATCCTTAACAACATAACTAGGCATCAAAACTGATAAATAATCAGATAGTTGGTTAGGATAAAATTAATAGACCAAAATCCATAGGTCACATGCCATATTTTTTGACTTATTTTGTTTATTAACATCTGTTGTTATAAACATGCATTGCTTTTACACAAGATAATATATAGATCAAGAACACCTACACCCCATTGACTACATATAATGAAATGTATAGTTAGGGGGAATTTAGGGACTCCTCCCTTGGATGTTAAGGGGTGTTGGGCATAAATAATAGGGGTTTGGCCAAGGTGATAATGGGCCCCTATCTTGTGTGTTCCCCTAGCCGGTGTGTGCCCATTTAGTAAGGTTGTCGAGACCTTAGTAGCCATGCTAGATAGAATAATAACAAAGTCACTTTTGTCTAGGTAAATCCTCTTTTCAGACAAAGACGACCCCTCTAGCCCAATGAGTGGGAATAGCAACCAACGTGACAATCTATGAGACACTTTCCTAAATTACAATCGAAATGAGAGAAGACGAAGGAGACCTACCTCGTTCAGATACTACAACACACTCCTTTGTCGAAGAGATTTATCGATCGCTCCTTAGGTTCAGTCCTTACTGTTTACAGCGTTTGAATACCTGCACTAGGTCCCAAAGACACAACAAAGCATACAAGTGCAACATGCATAATCGAATGTAATCCACTTAACAGATCGAGTAGCATTAAGATAAATGATGCATTAAAACAAGCATTTATGGAAAGTGAACCAGCAGTTGTATATATTAAGAAATAAAAGAGGAAGTATACAACCTAGGCCTTGATGTTAGTAAGCCCTCCTTGAGTGAATGTCCAAGTCCAAGCTCAAGCTGTCCAAGCACTCCTTCTCTAAGCCAAAGTGAATAGCATGTAGGCACTATCTCAGCATAAAGGTGAAAATAATTAGAGACAAACCATTTGGGAATGGAAGAGGATGAATATATAGGCAGGGAGAGGGAGTTAGGATTTCACCAAAGATAGGGGAAGGCCCTCATCTCAAGGAGGAAGTTCATAGGGATAAGATCAAAGGGCAATATTAGGAGAATTCGACCACATCCACAACGAACAACCTCCAACTTGTCGTTCTAGAAGCCTCTAGATCACGAAGCTTCTTGTCCTCTTTGGGAAAACTTTCCTTTTAGGGATCAGCGCGAGCATCCACATAAAAACCGCGCTGGCAGCACGAGGCTAGTATGGTGCAACCTGCCATCAGCACGAGTTGGTAGTGTCATAGTCATGTTGGTCTTGAAATTAGGGTTTTTGAGCTTACTTCTTCAGGGAAGGCTCAAGGTATTGTTTCATCAATTCTCCAGGGAGGATCTAGATTGCATATCAGGATGGGTACACTGCATAATTGCCAAGTTTCAGGAACTTTAGGGTATGACATAGGCAAGTGCAGGAGGCGTGAAAACATATTGTATAACAAATGCCCCCTAAAGCATGAAGGCAGAACACGAAGTGATCGTTGAGATGCTTTATGAGCTTTTGCAAGGACGAGAACAAACACTATCAGGAGACCTGCAAATCAAGGATGAATATACATATACATATCTAATATCAAAACATGAATCCATGGTAAGGACACAACCATCTGGATATGAAGGACAATGTGAAAAGATCCACAGTATGGGCACAACCATCCGAATGAAAAGGATCATCTGGAAGTCTAAGATCTAAGGTATGGACACAACCACCTAATATAGAAGGATCATCATCATCATAAATATAAGGTCCCATGGTATGGTCGTAGCCATTCGTATAGAGGAAACATGTATACAATCATGAACAATACATAACTCCTACGCAACTGAGTTACATCAGACAAAAATCAGGGTCTTGCACTCCATCCCAACCCCGTCAAAGTACGAATTCTAACATGTGAATGAATGTGTCGAAGTCGAACATGCTAGAAAACCACCTGATTACTAGCCAATGAGGTGGACTATTAACAGGGATGAGAGAAACCACCTATAACTACAATGGTCCTCAAGGTACGACAGTACAATCCGTGAATGTGAAAATGAAGCTAAAGTCAAACACTCATGGAAACATCTGATCAAAGACCAATGGCGAAAACTTCTCATCAGATGTGAAGAACTTGCCATTAAGGCATGCAATCTCTAAGGTACTGAAAGGGAGTCTCTAAGTCATCTTCTTGGATAATGGGTTGAAGTCGACAGGATGTGACCCGTCGAAGGAGGGCCATAGTGATTCCCCATCATTGACACGAAACAAGGAATAAAGTGGAATAAATGAGTATGATCCGGGGCTGTGGCAAAAACTCAAACAATGCATAGGAGGCAGCGATCGGAGCACCACCCCTCTGGCTCGGTGAGCCACTGCTCACTGATGGACCTGACATCCTCATAGATGTACCTCCAGATCCTCCTGATCCCTACCCACTGGATCCCTGTGACTGACTCAACTGCTGCTGAGGGTCTGGCTGATCCAGATACTCCAACTCCCGTGATCTCCTAAAGGCCCTGTCCTCCTCGAACTTCACATCCCGTCTGACAACAACTCTCCTCTGTGCAGGAATGTAAATCTGAAAGGCCTTTGAGGTCTCACTGTAGCCCACAAAGATACCCTTCTCTGCGGTGGGCTCTAGTTTGGTCCTCTTCTCCTTGGGTATATAGGAGTATGTAATGCATCCAAAAATATGAAGATGACCAATATCAGGCTTCTTCCCAGAGAAAGCCTCCTCCGGAGTCATGTGCCCCAAGGCACGATGCGGACTCCTGTTCTGCAAGTAAACAGTTGTGTTGCAGGCCTCTGCCCACAAAAACAATGACAACCCCTGATCATGTAACATGGCTTTGGCAGCCCCTATGATGGATCTGTTCTTCCTCTCCGCAACCCCGTTCTGCTGGGGGTTGTAAGGAACAGTGAACTCCCTCCTAATGCATGCCTCCGCACAATAGTCAACAAACTCTCCAAGGGTGTACTCTCCTCCATTGTCCGACCTCAAAGACTTGATCTTCCGACCTGTCTGTGTCTCCACAAGAGCTCTGAACTCCTGAAACTGCTTGAAGACCTCACTCTTGGTCTTCAAGAAATAAATTCAGGTCCTCCTGGAGTGATCATCAATGAATAAAACATAATACTCATATCCACTCAAGGAAACATGAGACATCCGACCGCTCACATCAGAATGTATCAAATCAAGT
>APFE031511186.1:11192-68615 GCA_000404065.3 Pinus taeda
TAGTGGATATGGTCCCTTGATTAGTGGAACACATTCCTAGATTTTCTCAATCATTGGAGTTCCACAATCTATTCTATAATTCCATAATATCTTATTGATTTATTATTTATTATTGATCCTCCTATAGTAGGGAACAAGTCCCTAAATTATCTCCTCCTCTAAATCTTCATAATCTACCCAATATTCTCATAATATTCCACAAAAATAAATAATATTAGGTACAAATATTCAATTATTCATAAACCTTCCTAATGAATATATTAAAGTTAAAAGAAAATTATCTAATGCAAAAAGAGAGGTTTAATGTGCTGAAGGATGGTCATAGGCCTTAATTAATGTTTAATTTAGAGGCATGGGCCTTAATTTATGTCTAATTTAGAGGCCCATCAAAATCATCGATAGAAGAAACAACAAAGGAATTAATGATAGAGCCATTAATAATATCATCCTCTGTTTCATTCTTAAAACATTGGTCTTTGCCAAGAGTGAGGAGTGGTTGGGAATAATTTGATTCAGGTTCAAATTCATCCCATAAGGGTCGAAATCCTGACCTAGTTTTGTAAGGGGGCAAAAGCTGAGGTTCTTTGTGGTTTGTCCATCTAAAATCGTCATGTAGCTCAAACTAAATTATGTATGAATGCATCTACATTGGCCAACCAAGTGTTCGGATGGGGACCCCAAGGTTTGATTTTTGTCTAAAGTTTGAATTAATTTTTAATGTAATATTGTAAAGTCTCTGTGTTTTGAGGAACGGAACGCGAATAACACTGAACGTTAAGAGTCAAAGGGGATTTTAGGCAAGTCAAAGCCCCTTCTTTTGCAAAGGGATGTGCTATTTTGATTAAGTAATGAGATTTTCCCATGGTTCGTGGACCATGGTAATGTAATGCAAAAGCTATAAAAAGAAGTCATCTAGGAATCATTAAGAAAATTTTTGGGAAGTTCACAAATGAGATTGTGAGTCTATTTTGTTTGTAATTATATATTCTAGCGAAGGGGAAGGCTCCTACAACTGAGTGCGCAACGGCCTTGGTAAGTTTGCAACTAAGTGAATGGGCCCTGCAACTGTGTGCGCAGGGTCATAAGTAGTGTATTAATTGAATATCTGATGTAATAAAACCTATTTTAAGAAATTCTATGCATTCTCTGTATATTCATTTTTTTTTTTGTTTAAGCTCAGTTATTATTCGATCCTCTGTAATATTTTTTTAATTGCATTGCGAAGGCCCATATCTACTTTTGTATGATAACTTATGCATGTTAGAATAATTTGGTAAAGCCCATAGATCTATTTAAGTAGAAATCGCTTGTCTATGATTTTGAAGATAAGGGTTCATGGAGGTCAAATCGAGCCCTAGATTAAATAAACACCTTGCTGCTACATCACATATCCTTTTGGATGCAGAAATCAGGTTCTCGCATCCCCAATACTACCTCGGGTGAGACTGTAGTTTGTGCTAAGTGAATTGTTGCCAAAAGGGACGATAGTGTAGGGTTTTGTTGGTTAGCGTAGCTAATTCTCAACCTGGGTCCAACCCCCTCAAGCCAATAAATGGTTTTGTTGCCGGGACAAAGATTTATCTGAGGGATATGTGATGTGGTGTTCATGTATACCAACTAAGAAAGAACTCCAGAATTGGGTAGATTGGAGGTTGCATGAGTTTGCAGCTCAGGAAAATCAGAATTTTCACTAGTCAAAATATATGTGGTTACAAAGATATATCTATACAGAAGAGCATGAGATATTTTTCGCATCATTCGCTAATGAACTGCGCGAGTGGATTTCAAAGTTAGCAGACAACGAACCTACCTGGAAACACAATGAACATCGGGTGTGGACTCCTGAACTAATCAAGTGTCTTGAAGAGTCTAATTATAAGGTTGCAAGAGATGTCGATGATTGGATCGATAGTATTTTGGGTGGTTTCATCAATGAATTTACAATTGATACATCTATAACGTATAGCGAATCTAAATGCCGATTTTTTAAGGGTTCGAGAGTAAGTACTTGAAATTGCTAAAAAAATGGATTAAAATGTTGTTGTGTGAAAAAGGGTGTTATGCCTATGAATTCATGTTTAAAAGAGGTCAGACTAGATCTACACAAAGTGGAAAAATATTCAGAGATGATCAGGACAAATATGTTGAGGATGAGTATATTCCATTATTGGGTGAATCAAATAGTGAAGAAGAAAGGACCAACCCTAACACACCTAAAGGTGAACTGGAGATAGAAGGTCAGGGCACTTTTGGGATTTCACATCCATTCACTCCACCTCCACCTCCACCTTCATTCTTCAGTATGGCGAATACAGTGAAAATGCATGTATTCAAGGGTTAGGGATCAAAGGACCCTGATTATTTTTGGTTCATAGCAGAAGCTATGTGGAAGGCACAACAGATCAATGATGATGAATTGAAGAAAGCACAATTGGTTACAATGCTACAGGTAGAGTACTTACATGGTATATCAAATATAGTAAAACCAATCTAAATTCTACGTTGGCTGAAACAAAGATTGCATTGAATGCATAATTTAGAAAGATGGAATCACAAGCTTAGTGTGTTACTAAAATAAAGTAGATCATGTATACAGTTAACAAGTCTACGTGGGACATCGATCAGACGTTGAAGTGCTTATTGAGACAAAGTAATATTCATATTTTAGATGAACAACATAAGGAATGGTACATAGCTACACTATTGCCACACTTAAGATTTCCTTTGTCTCAACAGAAGATTAGATCTTAGGTCGAAGCATTAGAGATTGTGATGAATTTGGAGGATTCACTGATCTAGGATATGAATGTAAGAGTCCAACAGATCTAGTTACAGTTAGAAAGCCTGCATATGAAGTTGCAAGATATGAAGAAGGGAAATGAAGTTCAGTTGGGACTACGCCCTGAAGTTTGGTGCACGAAGTGCAAAGCTATAGGAAACTATAAGGATCAATGCCCTATGTACTGGGACTATATACCTTTGGGAGGTCCTAGCCCACTGAAACCCGATTCTCCTACTGGATCAATCACCAATTCAAGTTTCTGGTGCACTATCTTCCAAGTGTCGGGACGACATTTGACAAACAATTGTTATCTACTGCAAAAGTTTGTACAATCACCAAAGCAACTATTTTGCAAATTTTGTAAATTGGTTGGCCATGATGAAAGAGATTGCCGAAGCTATAACTTGATGATAGATAAAACCCTAATGTATAGGATGTAGGATGAAAATTGTGCGCAAAATGGTCAGGTCTCACCTGCGGCTCGCGGAGGATTCCAAGGATGGGGAAGAGGATGAGAAGCAGGCACTGGAAGAGGTCAGGGCCACAATCATCTGCTACAACTGTGGAGAACCAGGACATTTTGTGTGCGACTGTCAGAATCCAACCCATCCTTCTTGTCAATACTATATGTAATTTGATCATGCTATAGAATATTGTCATGTATTAATAACAAAGATGTAGGAAAATAATAACCAACAACCAACGCAGAACATTGAGATGATGAGATCTGAGCCACATGAAGGCAATCCTAGTGTCAATATAGTCATGCGAAGCAGTATAATCACCAGTGAAGACAAGGAAAGAAGCCAGTATTAGATACATGGGTTCTCAAGGTTGGTGAGAAGAATGTTGGATTTGAATTACAAAGAGAAAATGAGATGTTTATGGATGCAATAAAATGGTTATATGGATCCAGATGTTTCTACATCTAAAACTCAGACACAAATAGTCCCACAAAAAGGGAAATCTGAAGAAATTACTGCTATTGGGATAGGGTCCCCTAGGATAAATTTTGTAACTAATTTTGTTATATTTATAAAGTCTCCGCATTTTGAGGGAGCGGAGCGCGAAGGTCATAGGAGTCAAAAGGGACTTTAGTCCCTTAGTTTGTTATAAGAGAGGAGGTTTTGTGACACACCCATGGTTCACGAACCAAGGAATTGTAATGAAAGAAGTTATATTAAGGAGTCATAGTGAGTCACAGGAACTCAGTTAATTATTAAAGATCATTGTATGGGCAAGTAGTCTAAGGTAGAAATTCTATTTTCTATACTTAGGCATAGGCGAAGGCTCCTACAGTTGTGTGTGCGGAGACCTTGGTAAGTCTACAAGATGAGTGCACATCCCCCTGCAGCTGTGTGCGCAGGGAAGAAGAGTATGTAACAGAAGGATTATATCTAATAAAGACTATTTTTGGAGCGATATTTATGTATCTGTGCTTTTGTTTTTACTTATGCAATTTCTATTTATTCGATCTATTTTCTACATTTATCTAAAGAAACACTTAATTGATGCGTGAAAAGGGTATATATACATGTTTACTTGATGTTATGTATATTTAAAGTGATCCGTGAAGGGTTAGATTCTATTCCTGCATGTTACTATAATTTTCCACACTTCAAGGGTTAGGGTTTGCGAAGGTCATAATAAATCCTTAGAAGTAATGGAAACCCATTATACAGACCTTTGGATGTAGAAACCCAGTTCTGTTATCCCCCAATACTACCTCGAGTGAGACTGCAGGTTGCGCTACACAGGTTGTTGTCGAAAGGGCCAATATTTTAGGGTTTTGTTGGTTGGCACAACTAACACTGAACTTTGGTTAGGACCCCTCAAGCCAACAAATGGTTCCTTTTCCAGGACCAGGATTTTTCTGAGGAATGTGTGATGTCAAATAAATGGTTTCCAACTAAGAAAGGAATCAAGAAGTAGATAGATTAGACGCTACACAAATTTTCAGCTTAGGAAAACAAGAATCCACACCTGCCTAAGAAAGAGTGGTTGAATAGATACCTAAATATAGATGAACTCAACATTTTTTCTGCTCTTTTCTTTGTGACTTACACCAGTGGTTATCAAATTGGCAGATAGTTAAGGTACGTGGAAGTTGGAAAACCCTATTGTGTGGACTCCAGAGTTGGTAAGGCATCTGGAAGCTTCAGAAAACAAGATCATGAGGGCTGTCGATTACTGGATCGATAGAATTTTGGGCGGATTCATCACTAAGTTCACGATTGATACATCTGTAAGTTAGAGTGAAGCTGAATGATGGTTCTTCAAAGGGCCAAGAGGTAATTATCTGAAGTCCTTGAAAACTTGATTAAAATTCTATTGTGCGAGAAAAGGATTATGACATTAAATTAATGTTTAGAAGAGATCTGACGGGAGCTACACAAAGGGGAAAAACATTAAGAGGAAATCTAGATTTAGGTGCTAAGTACAACCCTTTGTTAGGAGCGTCTAATAGTGATGAAGAAAGCAGTGTTCTGAGGACACCTCTAGGTGCACTACAAATGGTAAAACAAGGTATTATGGGGATACCAAATCCATCCACTCCACCTGCACCATCACCTCTTCCTCACACACCTACACCTACACCTCCACCTCCACCTCTGTTGCCACTATTCAAAATGGCCAACACTATCAAGATGTCCGTATTAAGGGTTTGGGGATAGAAGACCCTGAACAGTTTTGGTTTGTAGCAGATGCTATGTGGAAGTCACAATAGGTTACAGATGATGACTTGAAGAAGGAACAACTGGTTACAACACTGTAAGGTAAAGCACTAAGCTGGTATATTAAGTATTATTCGACGCATCTAAATCTAACACTGGATGAGACAAAGATGATACTCAATAATGAATTCAAAAATTCTAAGTCACAAGTCCGATCTATGATAGAGGTCAAATAAATCTAGCAGAAGGTAATGAGTCTGCATGGGACTTTGATCAAAGACCAAAGTGTCTGGTCCAGCAGGCTAATATGCAGATCAAATATGATCAACATAGGGATTGGTACATTGCTTTGCTACTACCCCATCCAAGATTGTCACTGTCACAACAGAAAATTGGCATGCAGGCTAAAGCATTAGAGACTGCTATGAGATTGGAAGCTTCACCCATTTCAGGATACGAATTTGGGGGAGCAATAGATTCAGTTGCAGTTGGCTAGCTTACATATGGATTTGCAGAGCCTCAAAAAGGGAAAGGAAGTCCACATTGAGGTTTACATAGAAGTTTGTTGCTTGAAATGCAAAGGCCATGGTCACGATAAGGACCATTGCCCAGTTTATTGGAATTATCTTATTGGGGGAGGGCCTATCCCCTTAAAGCTAGAGAATACCATTGGGATGAGCACGAGAGTAGTACCATGGTACGCTATTTGTCAGATTATAGGATAACATGTGACAAATAATTTTCATCTACTACAAAAGTTTGTAAATACTCCCCAACAATTGTTTTCCAATTTTTGCAAATCTTTAGGTCATGATGAGCGCCAGTCGAAGTTATGAATTGATGATGGATAGAACCCCTATGTATAGAATTTAGGTAGACACTCATCCTCAACAAGGTCAGGGCGTAATCCGTGTGGATGATTCCAAGTCTGAGGAAGAGGGAGAGGAGGAGGAGATAGAAGGGGTCGTGGTCAAATCATTTGTTACAATTATGTGGAAGCATGCCATTTTGTGCGTGATTTTAAGAATCCAACGCACCCTTCATGTCAATGTTGTCACCAATTTGATCATGTTATATAAGACTTCCCTGTGCCCATCATGAAGATGCAAGAAAAGAATACTCAGACTCAACATCCTACCTAGAACATCTAGATGATGAGATATGAAGTGCATGAAGAAGTTCCTAGTGTTAATATTGGAACACGAAGTGGCATAGATACCAGGGAAGATAAAGGGAAGAAACCAGAGGAGAATGTGTAGGTTCACAAGGTTGCTGATAATGAAACTGGATTTGATGTAAATAAGGTGAAGGAAATGTTTATGGAAGAAAAAAGGAGCTTCGTGGATGAAGGAGCTTCTACATAAGGGACTCAAAATACGGGAAACCTTGAATATACTAGTGCTGCACAGGAGGCAAACCCCTCCTTATTAGCATCATTTTTGAAAACCTGCATGAAACTCCTAAGGGATAAGAAGGTAGTAGAAGGATTGCAAGAATTGATAGATAATTGCACTGGTAAGAATAAGCCTCTACCAAAATAGCGTGTAGTACATAAGGTGGGAAAAAGTAAGAAGAGGACTGGTCGCAAAATCAGATTACTTGCCTAGATTGGAGAATACAAAATGGACTAGGTACATATTGATTTAGCGTCTGAGGCAAATTTTCTGCTGAAGCAAACTTGGGAAAGAATGGGAAGATTAGCACTACAGTGGTCCGCGATCCAGCTGATAATGGTCAATCAGCAGAAGATTATTCATATGGGGCGCCTACATGGAGTGATTGTAGATATTGAAGGGGCACGCGCCATAGCCGATTTTGAAGTAATCGAAATAGTGGATGACAATAACCCATATCCAACACTACTTGGAATCGATTGGGCATTTGATATGAACACAGTCATCAATATGAAGAAGCATAGTATACCTTTGAAAAGAAAGAACTGAGGGTTATTGTACCATTAGACCTAGACGAAGGTGCATGGTATAGTGAACAGGTGCGCGATTATGATGAGGACGATGATATTGAGAAGATCTATAAGATGACTATGCTAGATGAAGATTGGATCAACCCTACAGTGGATGGGCGAATTACGTGGGAGAAGGATAGCTCCTGTAATTTAGATTTTGATGAGGAGCTTGAGCACTGGTAGAACCAATTGCATGAAGTATCATTGCTGTGTTGCAATAGGCTTACCAAATTGCTACGATGTATATCTACTTAGGTATGCAATTTACCGTATTATGATGGTTTAGAGGATGTCAATTTGTTTCTGGAAAATTTGAAAGGGATGTGCCAGACGAACATCTGTTCCAAGCACTAGACATTGCGCTACGAACTATGACTGCCCATTGGTGGGGCACGCATAAGAATAGTTTTGCAGATTGGAAGGAGTATCGAAGAATGATGAAGTTGAGGTTTGGGTGCACTCATACCTGCATAGCAGAGAAATACACAGGGAAGGATGATCCACGTGAACATTTAGCTCATTGGACAAAAACATGGGGAGAAGAACCAGACTTGGAGTGGGTTCATATCTTCTGCCACACTTTCGATACAATCCAAATGAATTGGTATTTGGAAACAGAGTTGCAATATGGTACTGTAGAGTGGGATGTTCTGAAAGAAATTTTTCTGTTAACTTTTAGCTTTGAACATGGGTTTGAGTGTATAGATGAAGCACTACAGGAGATCAAAGCTGCTATATTCAAAATCCCGGAAGAACCAGTTGAATGGGTACAACCAAATTAGGGTACGGAGCTACGCCATGCGCTCAAATGCTACAATGTGACTGCGGAGGATGGCGAAAAAGATTCAAGGAACATCCACATTCCCGACCTTGAACGACAGTGTGAAGTTGAGGGACCTAAGGTAGAAATACCTGATATATCAGAGCCTTTAATGACCAAGCAGGTGAATATTGGATTGAAAGTGCAGCCGAAGTTCGCTAACATAGGTGACTATTGGGACGAAGATACAGTAGATTAGGTCACAAGGCTATAACAAGAGTATCGGGACTTGTTCCCACCAATTTCTCTGATATAAAGGAATAGTAGGGGATATGGGAGTCATGAAGATGACTTTGAAGCTGGACGAAAAGCCAGTGAAACAACACCCCTACCTAATAAATCCTAAGTATAAGAAAAAAGTGTGCAAGGAATTGGATAAAATGCTTGAAGCAGGGATCATTGAACTTGTCAAGGAATTGGACTGGGTTAGTCCCATGGTGGTTCAAGAAAATAAAACACATGGTGAAATTTGGATATGCGTAGGCTTAAGGAAGTTGAATGATGCATGTGTCCATGATCCATTCCCCATGCCATTCACCAATGAGGTATTGGAGAATGTTGGAGGATAGGAAGCATATTCATTCACGGATGGATTCTTAGGGTACCATCAATTCAAGATCATGCTAGAGGACCGAAGTAAGACCATCTTCGTGACTGAATGGGGATGTTTTCAGTATACAATGATGCCCTTTAGGCTTAACAATGCCCCTACAATTTTCTCTAGGGTGGTAAATGTGGCCTTCAAGGAATTTATCCATAAATTTTTGGAGTTCTACTTTGATGACTGGATAATGTTCGGGTTAGTAAAGTGACATGTTGCTAGTTTGCGCCTCATGTTGAATACTTGTTGAAAGCATCAGATAGCCCTTAATTTGAAGAAATGCATATTCTACGTACCTTATGGGATACTATTGGGTCATGTTGTTTGAAAACAAGGATTGATGGTAGAACCCGCCAAAATTGCCATAATCATCAATTTGGAAGCCCTGAAGAATGTTAAGAAAATGCACACAATGTTGGGCCATAAGAGATATTATAGGAACTTCATCAAATCGTATGCGTAAATCACTATGTCTATGGAAAAATTATTGAAGAAGGATGTGACATTTTGCTGGGATGAGGATTTCCAGAAAATTTTGGATGTCTTAAAGGAGAAAATGGTCATCGCAACCATTTTAGTGTTCCCCGAATAGAAGAAGGAGTTCCAAATTCATGTAGATGCTTCCCGCATCGCACTAGGATGTGTGCTGACCCAACTAGGTGAAGGACATATCAATCATCCAATAGCATTTGCAAGTATAAAGTTGTCAAAGGTGGAAAAGAACTATTCAACCACAGAGCGCAAGGGTTTAGCAATGGTGTATGCACTGCAGAAATTCAGGCACTATCTGTTGGGTGCGCACTTCAAGATGTATACAGATCATTCTAATCTGAAATACCTTGTCAACAAGGTTGTGTTGGGGGGGAAGATTTTTAAATCGTTGCTGCTTTTCCAAGAATATGATTTCAAAGTAATTGTGAAGCTAGGGCACCTGAATGTTGGTCCAAATCACCTATCACACATTGATAATGGGGGATGATCATTTCATAGATATCATTCAATTCTTGCCTATAGGCACTGCTCCTGAAGGGTATCCAATGCAACAAAAGAAAGAATTGGTGTTCATGGATGCAAATTTCTCTGTTATCACTAGAAACTTACACAAAATGGGCTCTGATGAAATACTGCATAGGTATCTTCCAGAGTATGATCGCAAAAGTATCCTTGCCGAAGCGCATGGAGGAGAAGCAAGATGACATTATGCAGGATGAGCAACAACATAGAAGAGCTTACGTGCAGGACTTTGGTGGTTGACGATGCATTAGGACTCAAAAATATATTGCAGGGCATGAAATGTCTGTCAAAGGGAAAGGAGACCATCACAAAGAGATGAATTGCCATTGCATCTGCAAGTGATGTTGTAGGCATTTGATAAGTGGGAAATAAACGTTTTGGGATCAATACAACCCCTAGGAAGAAGACAGGGGCCAAATATATCATTACCATGACTGAACACTTAAATAGGTGGGTGGAGGCACAACTTGTAAAATATTGTAGTGTCGCTACCGTCGCAAAGTTTATTTTTTAATATATCTTGTCTCAATTCGTCTTCCCTAAGATTTTGGTGAGTGATAGGGGCACACACTTCTTGAATGAGACAATTGTTGCATTGCTTGAGGAATTCTAGATATATCATCATAAGGGTACACCTTATGACCCTCAAGAAAATGATGTAGTAGAAGCCTTCAACAAAATTTTGGAAAGCACTTTGACAAAGATTTGCAACATGAAGCGAATTGACTGGGATTTACAAATACTAGTGGTCCTCTGGGCATACAGGACTACCTGCAAAAAGTTGACAATTCAAACGTCGTTCATACTGGTATATGGGAAAGAGGTTGTAATCCCATGGAGTAAATAGTTCAAATCTTACATATTACAAAAATTGTGGATATGGCTGATCGCGATACCATGGAGGAACGACTTTCCTATCTTGTTGAGCTGGAGGAAGATTGTTTCTTGGTGGGTTTTTATCAGCAAGTATAGAAGGATCATGAAAAGGCATGGCGTGATTTCCATATCGAACAGTGCACCTTCATGATCGAAGATTTAGTGTTTCTATATGACAGTAAGTTCACAAATTTCCCGGGAAAATTTCATATGTATTGGTTGGGGCCATATGTTGTGAAGGAAATTACAAATGGAGGCACAGTTCAGCTTGCGAAGCTGAATGGGGAAGTATTTCTAGGAAGAGTCAACTGAAGTTGTACAAGGGTAATCCCACTCCTGCGCAATGAATATATGACTATGGGATAGTCTTAGTGTTCCAGGCAGTTGCAAGGAAACATGGGACTCTAAATTACACTGCCAAAAGAAAGGTTGGATGAAGTAATGGGGTTGTATGACATATCATGACAAGGTGCAAAGGAGAGCTGCAATGAAGGAGCTGTGCTAGATGGTGGGTCTCACGCAGCCAAGCCAAAAATTTACCTTTGGAAGCACTATAGCTAATTGGATGGAGAATTTTCTATTGAAAGGAGTGGGGGGGAGCATTTAAGATGCATATCTTTGGGAATATGCCACCAAATGTGCATTAATAACTAGGAATTGGAGGGAACGGTTGGATTTCAATTCAAAATTGGCCTATAAATATGGCATGTCAATCCAAATTCGAACACTTTTCTTCTTGAGAGCTTTCCTTAAGCTTTTTCACCTTTCTTTACGCCAAGTAAAGTGTTGTATGCCTGAGAAGGATTGGGAGGAAATTCTTTCACATCCAGAGTTCGGAAACTTGCCTGATTAGCACCATAATATCATCATTAAGAGAATGGCTGCAACTCACCCTGAGACGGAGCCAACCCAACCTATACTGACTGCACCTAGGTCACGAAGGCCTAAGCCATATGCTTCCATGGTAGGAGATAAGAAGAAAAAAAAGCCTTAGCAAGTCCCGGTGTGACACTCTCCACAGAAAAACCTAACTAAAATATGCCAGAAAGGGAAAATGGATCGGTCCAAACAACCAACAGAGCCCTTGGACCTGGATGAGGAAGAACTATACGAGGGAATAGAGGAGATTGATGGGGAGGAGGATGAACTGATAACTTGGTTGCTGAAGTATATCCCACAATGAAAAGCCACCGCTAAAATGCTGAAAAATATGGATAAGATGAAGTTTATGGTTTCCACCCCATTGTTTCTGAAGAGTGTGTTGTTTGAGGTAAATTTTTTGGCCCATATATCGAGTCTAAAAATTGAGGATTGGGACCTAGGGGACCATGAGAATTTTCCACAATTGGCATCGAACAAATGCTTGACAAAAGTCTACTATGAAGATTTGAACGTTACGCGACTAGAACTAATGAAATGGGTGACTGGTGTTGGGGCCGCAGGGCTCCTCAATATGTTGTGGGTGTTGCTCTTCATTCACACCAATATTAACAACATCTGTGTGTGCCAAATGTTGACACTGGTACACGATGAGTGTCTCTAGTTGGGAGAACCCATCCTGATCGCTAATTTGTTGATCCATCGAATAACATTGTTGCCATAATCATAGGAGAAGAAGTTGGCAAAACAAATGAAGAGTGAGTTTATTCTGGTGAAAAGGTCATGTGAGTATTCCATCTAGTCCATCTCAAATGTCGCGGTGTAGTTTCCTGTGCAGATCTTAGCTGGTAAGATCATGAGAAAGTGTCGTGCGAATGAAAGACTAGCATTAGTTGCCTCTTTGGTTATGTAGTGCACTGTTGGGTCCCTATAATACTAGTGATTACCCCATTACTATTGTAGTTATACCCCTTATTAATATTGTTGTGCCCCTATTGTCCCCATATTGTTATTACTGTGCCCCATAGAATCCCTCTATTGTTATTTTTGTGGCTTTATATTATTATTGTTAGTTCGGCTGGGTTATATTGTGACTCCTTAGACTCCTATATATAGAAAGGAGGTTTTGTCATTTGAATCATCGAAGAATTGTTCATTTATGTAATGTAAAAGAGGTTTCCCCCTCGAAGAGGCTGAATTCTAAGGCGTTGATCTATCTTTTCTATCTTTTCTTGCACTGGTTTCATAACATGCACAAAAGGATTCCAGTATAAATAGGCTCAATACTTGTGTAAAGAGTATCTGGAGGACTGTAGGGAGGTCCAGGATGAGGGCAAGGCATTCCACTATGCCTGCTTGTTGCTATTGATCGCTTTGATGGCCTAGAGGATGCCCGAAGAGAGCTAATTCTCTCAGTAGGACTCAGACCTATCAGAGGCTGCAAATATCGCTTCGCTATGGCCTACTATAGACCCCACACACGAAATGGAAAAGAATATATTTCGTTTTTTGTTTGAGACAGAAATATGGATAATGATCACCAATGACCAATATTATCACCCACTTTGCACATGCAGTACAAAAATATCACTAATTTTAAAGTAGATTTCTATAATCTCCACATTTGTGCAAATACAAATGTCAGGGGCATATGGAAAAAATTGCCTTACTTGGTTTCCAAGGAAGATATAATAGGGGTTGTCAGCAAGTGGCCAGGTGACTGGCTCACCCCTTTTGATGCCACCAAAGGTACCAGTACGACTATTGAAGGTTCAACGATGTAGACCACGACAACAGAAAAGAAGAATGAAGCGCATAAAGCTTTCACTTGAGAAAAGGCTACGCATAAGAAAGAAGCGGTGGCCAAGGAAAAAGAAGTAGTGCAGGAAAAAACTACATCGCAAGCCACCATTGATGCAAATGAGTTAGGCACTGAGTGAACACATGTGGAGGAAGAAATTAAGGCAGAAGAAGAAGGGGGCATAGACTTGGTGTCCTCCTTCATTGTCAAGAAGCAGAAGAGAAGGACTTCCATAGGGCCACGCAAGAAGCAAATGTCTAATAAAGTAGCAGGTGCAACACCTTTGGTCCTCACAGAGGGGGACTTGGATGAAATTGGGGATGTGGTCCTTGATGCAAGGAAGGATCTGATGAGCCAGTTTGAAGTGCAATACCAACAAACATTGGGAAGGTACAACAGGGCCTATGGGATTTGTAGGTCCAAACAGGTCTCATTCAGGCAAGCATGGGATAAACGAGCGGGAAGAAAGCATGCTTGAATCAAGCAAGTTGGTCAATATTGGATGCAGAAATCACCGTGGATCTCCATACAGTCCAATTGTGAAAAGGGTCCCTACATGGTGACTCAGCCGAACAACAGGCACATCTACTACATATGAAGAACCTGAGTCTGAATCTAGCTACGCTTCCCATTCAGACTCTGCATGAGATGCACCAAGGGGTTTCTAAAGAACTCAAGATGTGAGAGCAATGTGCACTACTAGTCATCAATGAGGTTAAGACTAATAACCAACAGATCTTTGAGGAGAAGGCACAGGCCCTCAAGGAAAAGGAGGAGGTAGCTGCGCGAAGCCAATAGCTGGAAGTAGCTATTGCACAAGCCTACAGTAAGCTTCTAGAGCTCAAGATCACAATAGAAGTGACCTCTATGGAGAAAATTCAAAAGCTGGCTATTGTAGTTAAAGAGTCTAACAATGAAATTGGTCGCGTTAGCTTTGAGCTAAAAGTGAAAAACTCAAAGTTACAACTAAAGTTGCAACCCACTACCCTTCAAAAGTCAGAGAGCAGTGCAGAGCTTCTATTAAACAAGGAATTCCCACCTTGGAAGATCCAGTCAAGGGTTTCACTAAGCTATTTGAAGAGGGCATCAAATCATGGACCTCGCTGCAAGAGGATCCAACTCTATAGAAAATTGGAGTGGACATTAGGGAAAAGTAGAGATAGTTTGATGAAATCAAGTTGACGGCACGAACCTTAGTCCCTGTGCAAAGGTTCGCCAGATTACAGGAAGGAAAACTAATTCAAAATGAAATTGATGAGTTGTGTCACAAGGAAGTGATCATTGTGGAGTACAAAAAAGGTATGTTTTTGGTGGTTATTTCAGCATCTTTTCATTAAAACTTACAAACCTTTTGCATCATGAACTAGGTAGATAATAAGGAATTGTGACAAAATCTGTAATATTAATGTGCAAAACGAAAACACTGACAATTGTCATTTTCTTATGCAGGAATAAGGAAAAATGAAAGATTGCCGTTCCAAAGGAAAGGATGAGGCTAGGCTAACCACTGTCCCTTTGGCAGGGAACCGCATGCAAACAAGGCAAACCAAATCAAAGCGTATCAGCCAAGGAAAGGGAATGGAGATATCGGCTCGGAACAGGAAAGTAAAGAGATAACTGAGAACCAACAGTTTGGGGTAGCACTGGCCACTTTAACTATTTTTGTACCTAGACATCTTCGCCTTCACCAATATAAAATGGGGTAGCACTGTAAGCCCGGAGGAGTCTGTTATGTTTTTATGTAATTTCTCTTAAAGTTGAGACTTTGATCATCGAATCTCATTGAGAAGTAATCTACTGTAATTCTGTTTTATGCATTAATACAAACTTGGTTGCTATTTCATCTCTGATCCTGGAATAACTTCAAACGGTATACCCCTAGAGGCTAAGGGCCCGGCCCTGGAGGAACACTTGATCCTATACTATTACTTTTGGTTTATGCGTGGTTTGCTCATCATATTTATTTGGTAATCTGATATGCTCTGTTATTTTACTTCATAGCTCTATTACGTTTGATCCGTTAAGTGATATCATTTCCTGAGACAGAGACATCATAACTTTGCAACACATTTCTATTTCTTTAAGTGCTGATATAACTGGCTTTTACAGGATACCGTTGCTGTTCAATTATAGAATGTCTCTGTTGTAACACTTGACCATTGGTATTAATGAATTCATCTTAGGGATTATATTTCCTTGTGATTGATTGGATTTATGAACGTTTCCGTTCCATTCTAAAAGACAATCATATTATTTGTAATTAAGACTGACGAATTGGATTACCAAGATTAGATTACTATTGAGGCGTGCAATGTGTTAAGTTACTATATATTTATATTTGACTCTCTATTACTGTTCCATATTTCATCATTAGTCAATGTTGTTCTATTTTTGTGTGTTGTTCGATTCATCCTTAAAGATAGAGGATTACCATTTGATTTCTGTAGGACACGATTGTTGCATTTGATCTTGTAGACTCAGGTGTTGTTGCTTATTAAACTTAATTGCTGTTACAGTTTCCTAGTTGTTGTTCCATTTCTTATTTGTTGTTTCATTTCCCGTCATTTGCGTTATTGATTGTTTTGGTGTGAAGAACGCTCTGAGACTGTAGTGGGCAAGTGACATTTATTGTCTGGCTCCTAGATCGAGGACTTGTTCCCTGATTTCCTTTGGTCCCATCTAGTTACAAAGGGATGAGTTACTGCTACTGAACCCTTGACTGATGAATTTCTTAGTTTTTTGAATGTGTGATTTAGCCTCTAAAAGTAGTTTGTTGTAATCAAGCATCCATTTATTCTTGTATCTTTGAGCCCTATACTGCTAGCATTACTCTGGAAAATGTGAGCCTCAGACTGAGACACTCTTTGAAATAACAAAACGTTCCTGGATTGAAAAATTAATGTCAGGTAATTAGAGGTGAAAGAGACCCTTCTTATGACTTGACATTTTGGCGCCGTTGCCGGGGAAAGAGTGTAGCCATTTGTCTCTTTTCAGAGTAGTGTAAGATCCTGCTAGGGAAGAATTGGGTTTTAAAAACAGAAGGTAAGAACCTACGCGTGGAGCATGTAACAACCCTGCTCCTATGCCCGCTTTCCTGTAGATTTGTTGTTGTTTTGTTTTGGTAGAACCTAGCAGTTCATTTGTGTGTGCATGACTAAGCAGAAAAAGCCAGAAAATAATTCCAAGCCTCTACCCAAGCCCGAAAAAGCTAAGGGGGCGGTGACCCTTGTCCGATCAACTTTTATAGATGAAATATTTAAGAAAGTAGAATCTCAGCCCTCAGTAGGACCCAGAAAAGTTATTTCCAGACAGCCTACTAGTTCCCTTCAGGCCACAGGATCACCATCTGTAGCCTTTGCTAAGGTACATAGTCAAACCGAAGATCAGGATTTTCAAGAAATTGAAAATTCCAATCCAGAACTATTACAAGAAGGGAATTTCAGCAACCTTTGTGAAGGAAGAGGAGATATAGGAGAAACTGAAGAACCAAGGTCTCCTCTTGGGGCAATTCCGCCATTGAGTAGCCCAGATAAGGGAAGTGCTGTAAAAATCATTTTTGAAGAAACCCAATCTCCTCAGACATTAGGCACTCTCATTATCCCAGATAGAGGAAGCACTATTAAAATCATTCATGTTAAAGCCATTCCCTCTCAACCTAGGAATACCCTCCTAGATATCCGAGAAGGTTATTGGCGTATATTTGACCAAATGGCTCAAAACTAGCCAAACAACCAAACCTCTACATTGCAGTACCCCATCGTGGATACTGTAGCAAATGCACCTATGAAAGAAATACCTCTTCAACATATCCCTACATTCCACGGTCTTACATTAGAGGATTCGAATGCATTCCTATTTGAGTTTGATGTGCTGTGCAGGGGTTATGACTACACCACTGACCCCCAGAAAACTGAAGTTATTCCCCTCTACGTTAAAGGGGGATACTTTGAGATGGTTCATGGGACTAGGTGGTGGTGTTATAAATAACTGGGATCAAATGAAAGAATATTTTCTAAAAAAGTATCAGGACTATTGCAAGTCTAGGGAACTAAAAGACGAAATATTCCATATGGTAGCTAGACCAAATGAAACATTAGAGGAGTATGTGGAATGCTTTTAGTATAATATTCAAAGATCTCCTTATGTAGCACTAGCTTTACCCGATAATGTGTTAAAAACAACCTTAATTAGGGGAATGAAAGAACAATGGATTGAAACATTAAACATTATGGGAAAAGGAGATATTTATCAGGAAAATTTTGCTGACATTATTGATTTATGTATCAGGAGCTCGAGAGGCAGCACAAGACTAGAACCGGCAGAGCATGATCAATTTGTAAGAGATAATAGAATTTCAATAGAAGGAGTAATGCGTGCAGAAATTGGAAATTTATTGGAAAATTTTAAAACTGATATACTAGGGACACTAACAACACAACTTGATATTATGCAGGCCACACAAAAGCAAGTGGAGGCAGAACAGAATTTGGCAATCTTCTGTCCCCAATGCAGAAAGAAACATAGCCATAAGGAGTGTCCACTAGATGCAGTCCAAACATGTGCCATCTACACAAAAGACCACCTTACGGAAAGCTATCCCTCACTTCCCGGATTAAAAGCAGTATACAAGGAAGCAGAAGAGGAGCTAGAGTCGGTGTATCTGCTCAATCAGCGCCATTAGTGGCAGCCGCGACAGTCTGGTGTGTTTTCAGACCTAACTTCTTCTTTTCAGTCTCCACAATATAATGCTCAAAAATATAATATGTGGTAAAATCAACCTCAACTCCCCTTCCCGAATTGGTCACCACAGTCATTTCCTTCATCAACCCTGTGGCCGAATCAAGCAAGCCAATCTAATTGGCCGAATTTTCCTTATGCCCCACCATATTGGAAAAATAATGTATATGCAACATAATGGACCCCTCCTACTTCACAAAATCAAGCCTGGCAGACAAACTAGCAAAGACCGATGCATCAGCCAGTAGGAACCATTCTGCTCCCTCAACCTACACTGCCAGCCTTACAACAAAATCCCCAATCTAATTTGAGACTGCAACTCCCAGCCCAACCCAACCCTAATCCAAATAACAGACCGGTCCAATCTATCCAAATAGTATAAACACCAGAAATAGGAGCCGATCTAAGGGAGTGTAATGATCTTCTACTAAGATCTGGGCGTATTATTGAAACCGAGGGAGACAAGATAGTTCATGTTGAAAATTCGTTACCTAGAGAACAATCGTCACAGGAAGAGGATGTGAATAAACAAAAAATTCATAATCAAGCAACCACATCCTCTCCCCCATTCCCAGAACGATTAATCATACCTCGGCTTACACAGTATCCTGATTTTGACATTATGGGAGAATTAAAAAATTTGTACATAAAAATTCCATTCCTCCAAGCCATCCAAGACATCCCGATATATCCAAGGACTATCAAATAATTATGTGTAAAGAAGCCAAGGAGGAATATAGTAAACAATTCAAGAGTCCAAGTAGTTGACACTTTATCTGACTTATTATCAGGAAAAGAAACACCCATAAAATACGAAGACCCAGGAAGTCCAATAGCAACCGTACAAATTTATGGTCAAACCTTCTCTAATGCCTTAGTTGATCTAGGAGCTGCAATTAACATCTTAACAACTACTACTTGCCAGAAACTAGGCATTACATCTATAGAACCCACCTCTACTTTACTAGAACTTGTTGACCGATCTGTGGTGAGTCCAGAAGGCACACTACATGATATTATGGTATTTGTTGACTCCTGGGAGTATCCGACCGATTTTCTGATAATAAATCCCAAAAACCAACTTGATGGACATCCATTGATTTTAGGTAGACCTTGGCTTGCAACTGCCGATGCTTATATTGGCTGCTGACAAGGCAATATGACCATAACCAGAGGAGCAAATATAAAGAAATTAGCTTTATATCCTCCAGCGCATCCAAGTGTCATAATAATGAAAACTAATAGGCACCCTGTATTATACCTTACTGACAACATTAGATCTCCATTAACTATACAAGAGGCACTTGATTTCAAGGACCAAACAGAAGATGATGGCATCAATAATTTTATTAGTCAAACTAAAATCAGATCCCATACACAATGTCACATGATAGAGGCATCATTTGATAATGAATTAGAAGAAGATCCTCTTAAAGATACACATGATCAAATGATACTTGTTACCTCTGTTGCAAATACTAAAATTGTGGAAATTGAACCGGGAAAAACGTTAAACATTAATGCCAACCTCACCTCCGAGCAAGAAACAAAGCTCATCCAACTATTGAGGAGATATAAAGAAGCATTTGCATGGGACTACCCTGATATGAAAGGAATTGATCCCCAATTATGTACACACCACATTTACATAGAAAAATATGCGAGACCTGTTCCCCAACCTCAAAGGAGACTTAATCTCCATTTAAAAGAAGTGGTAAAAGCTGAACTACAAAAACTTTTAGATGTCAATTTCATTTACCCTATCTCTGATAGTAAATGGGTCTCTCCATTTGTGGTGGTACCAGAAAAGAACGGGAAATGGAGAGTTTGTGTCAACTACAGAGAGCTAAATAAAGCAACACAAAAAGACCACTTCCCTCTCCCATTCGTCGATCAAGTATTAGACACTTTGGCAGGAAATAAATTCTTTTCCTTCCTAGATGGCTTCAATGGATATAATCAGATCCAGATTGCCCCTGAAGACCAAGACAAAACCACTTTTACTTGTCCTTGGGGAGCATTTGCCTACAGAGTTTTACCTTTTGGCTTATGCAATGCTTCGGCCACATTCCAAAGGGTTATCATCAACATTTTTGCAGACTTAATAAACGAAGGACTTGAAGTATATATGGATGAATTTACACCATATGAAGATGATTTTGATCCAGCACTACACACACTGGAAAAAGTTCTACAACACTGCATTGCTACCAGACTTTGTTTAAGTCACAAAAAATGCTATATGATGATGACTGAAGGACTTATTCTAGGACACTATATTTTAGCAACTAGAATTCAGGTAGACCCAGCCAAAATCCAAATAATTTTGCTTATTCCTACTCCTACCACTCAAACAGAGGTACGCAGTTTTCTTGGATTTTCTGGTTATTATAGGAGGTTTATAGAACATTTTTCACATATTGCTGCACCTCTATATGCACTAACAGTGAATGTTGACTTTATTTGGACAGAAAAATGTGAACGTGCTTTCTAGGATCTGAAGAAGCTTGTGTCCACAGCCCCAATCCTTCGAGGACCAAATTGGGATTTGCCATTTCAGATATCATCAGATGCCTCAGATACAACCATTGGAGCAGTCCTTGGGCAGGAGGAGGATAAAAAACCATATGCAATTTATTACATTAGCAAAAATTTATCCCCTGCTGAATTGAATTGTACTATTACTGAAAAAGAATTTCTAGTTGTAATACATGCTGTCAATAAGTTCAGACATTACATTACTGGATATCCTATTATCTTGTATACAAATCATTCTCCCATAAGATATCTAGCAAACAAGCCTATCACGAATGGTAGAATAACCAAATGGCTGATTTTATTGCAGGAATTTGATATTACAATCAAGTATCGACCTGGAAAAGAGAATCTGGTAACAAATTTTCTCTCACGAATGCCAAAGCCAATCGATGCAGCAGCAGTTGAAGACCAATTTCTAGATGAACATCTGTTTGTTGTTGCTATTAAAACACCTTGGTATGCCGATGTTGCCAATTACCTGGCAATAGGTAAATCACTGAAACATCTAACCCCCAATGAGTGGAAATAGATTATTTAGCGAAGTGATTGGTTTTCTTGGATTGGGGGCTACCTGTTTCACACAAGGACAGATATGCATATCAGGAGATGCGTTTGTGAGGATGAAATATTTGAAATTCTAAAGGCCTGCCATGATGGACCATGTGGCGAACATTTCGATGGTCACAGAACTGGACATAAGGTGTTGCAAACAGGGTATTATTGGCCCACAATTTTTAAAGATGCAAAAAATTCGTCCAAGCCTGTGACAGTTGCCAGAGAGTAGGATGCCCTGGTTAATCCAATGAAATGCCCTTGAATCCACAGCTAGTCATTGAACTATTCGAATGATGGGCCCTTGATTTCGTTGGACCAATTAACCCATCCTCAAACTAGAAAACATATATTTTAGTGGCAACAGAATATGTCACCAAATGGGTTGAAGCAGAGGCATTGTCGAGAGCTATAGAATATTTTGTCATACAGTTCCTGTTCCATATATTTGTGTGCTACGGTTTTCTAAGAGATATAATTACGGATGGTCGACCACAGTTTGCTGGGAACAAAATAGATGCAACACTAAAAAACTATCATATCCAACATAAAATCACTACTGCATACCACCCACAGGCCAATGGTCAAGTAGAAAACAACAATAAAATAACATAAGCAATCCTAACAAAAACAATTGCGTCACATAGACGTGATTGGGCTGCAAGACTACCAGAAGCATTGTGGGCTTATAGAACAACATCAAGAAGCACCACCGGCTACTCACCTTATCAATTAGTGTTTGGAAAACAACTCATCTTCCCCATAGAATTCGAAATCCAAACATTGCGAACAACACAGGAAGTTGGCTTAGATCTAACTGAGGCACAGATTAATCGATTACAGTAGATCAATGAGCTGGATGAAATCAAGCTCTCTACACTTCAAAATACTACATTGATTCAACAACAGCGAGCTAAATGGCATGATGCTCTCATAAAAAATAAAGTCTTCCATGAAGGAGACTGGGCACTTTTGTACGATTCCAGGTTTCAGGACTTTCCCGGGAAACTTCAAACTCGCTGGCTCGGGCCATACGAAATCCAGAAGGTACATGATAATGGTACTCTTACTCTAATGACTATTGGCGGTTCTGGATATGCCTTTAAGGCAAACGGTCACCGAGTTTGACTTTATCGCAAACCACTTACTCGGGAATCCTTCTGCCAACAACTACGCGAAGACTTTGATATGGAAATTTTGGGGGATGGAGATAAATCTTCCTCACCTATGATTCATTAAGTAATTCATCTCTTTTTACACTTTGTACATAATCTCTTTGTTTTGTTAAATCATTTTTGTACATATTTTTTTTAGCACTTTGCTGTTACTTTTCGAAGCAGTAGCAATTTTGTTTTTGCTGTTCCTTTTCCTAAAGGACAACATTTTTGTTCTGTTGTTCCTTTTCTAAAGGGACAACAACTTTTGAATTAGTCGTTCATTTTGTTGTTCTTTTTATCTTACGTTTCTGCTGTTCCTTCTTCAAATGAACGACACTTTTCCTTTTTTTTGCTGTTCCTTTTTCAAAGGAAGGACATTCTGGTTGTTTACTGTTCCTTTTCAAAGGAACAAAATTTTTAATTTTTTGTTGTTCCTTTTCCAAAGGAACGACATTTGCGACGTTTGACTGTTCCTTTTTCCAAAGGAACGACACTGGTGTTTTCTGCTGTTCCTCTTCCAAAGGAACATCATTTTTTATTTTTGCTGTTCCTTTTCCAAAGGAACGACATTGGCGATTTTTGCTGTTCCTTTTTCAAAGGAACGACATTGGTGTGTTTCTTGTTCCTTTTCTAAAGGAACAACATTTTTTTGTTTTTTGTTGTTCCTTTTCCAAAGGGAACAACATCTTTGGGTTTTTGGCATTTGTGTTTTCTGTTGTTCCTTTGAAAAAGGAACAACATTTTTTATTCTTGTCGTTCCTTTTTCAAAGGAACAACACTTACATTTTTCGGCTGTTCCTTTTTCAAAAGGAACACCACTTGCATTCTTTTGCTCTTCCTTTTTGCAATAACAACATCCTCGTATTCATTTTTGCTTTCCTTGCTGTTCTAATTTAAGGATGCCTACTATTCCTACTATTTCAAGTCGTTTGGAACACAGCTATGCACTTATGCAATGGATACAAAATTACAACATACTGAAATCAGTAAACTATAAAATCTCTATTTTTATATGAAAATTCTCTGAATTGGTAAGAGGACAGAGGAAAGGACACACTTACCCATTATCCTTGCTGTCATTATTCCACTAGTTCTGATCTGATTGGTTATCTTTATCATGTTGGTTCCTTTTAAATTTTCACAAATTTCTTTGATTATTATTTAAGAATAAGAACAAAGGGTTTATACGTTCCTATTGAGATGTTTAGACTTCTTCCACCATTCCTACTCTTAAGGAGTGTTGAACCACCCTTTGTGTATAAATTGGAAAGTACCTTATGAAAGAAAAAGAAAAAAGGAAGCGAAAAATGATGTTTTAATAAGTTGTCAAATGTAGGGTAGGGGGTCTCATTAAGAGCCAACCTACCATGATCATGGGGAAGAAAGTGAAGTGGCATTCCCACTATGGCTACCACACTAGGGATATGGTCCAAAAGGTACATCAAAATAAAGAGCCCTTGGAACAGGAGGTCTCATCACGAGCCGGCCTGCCCACCTTTCACTCCTTCCTTGTGAATGACATTATGACTAACTGGTCACCAAGCCAGCATAATGGCCTACATTTTGACATCACATAACATTTCCTAAGCATACACAAAGGACCATGGTTCCATGGGTGAAACAAACAACTCTACCAAGGTTATGGACACTTGTCGACAACAGAGCTCTGTTAATGGTATTGAAGTCACACTACTTACACCAATAGGTAATTATTAACATCCTTCTGTTTCTTATACCTTTGTAATAAATCACATAAGAAGTATGTATATTATTTCCCGAACCATGCAAACACATGTAATCTATTATCACCAATCATGACATAAAAGTGACAATGACCGCATGAGACTCTGTGTGCATGATAGCTATCCCATCCTCCCAGCCTCGCAACATATCACAATAATCTCTTACTTGTTAAGTGATCTGAGTATGCACCTCGATTTCGGTAACCTGCTATTTTTTGTAAACATGGCATGCTACCATACGCTGTTCCTTTATGACTCTAATCCAAGGCAGATCGACACATCACTCCTATATTTGACGGCCGCGGACGGCCTATCACATTGCGGGGGGGAGGTTAACCTCACTATTCACTGAATTACATGTCAAATTACTATTTGGGAAATTGTGTACTTGGGAATAGCATAGCTCAACGGTATACTATTTTTTTATTTTTGCATGGCTTGCTATTCCTAAGCCACTTCCATAGTATGCTCTATGGCATCAGTAAAGTCCTTTAGATTTTGAGCGAGTCCTACATCTGTTAGTTTCTATGTGTTTTAATAGCGTGAATAGTTTGCTATTCCATTGTCAATTCTGAGGTTTTGTAGGGAAATCAAAAACATGGGAGGAAGATCAATTCGGAGAGAACCAGAGGAATTGACAGTCTCTGCTATTGCATGGGAAATTCTGGCAAGAGCAGGTTGCTTAACTTATCTCAATCGGTTGCAGGAATCCAATGAGACGGTAGCAATGGAATTCTTGCAAAACTTGCAAGAAGATCACTCCACAGTAAGGGGAGACATATAGCAGTCACCGATGACATAATTGCAGAAGTCTCGGGACTACCAGCCGCCAGACCTGTATGGACACTAAAGAAGGAAAGATTGAAGAAAATCATAGAAACCTTCCAGGATGAAGGCCAGAACCTGACAATTAGAGGAAAAGGGGTTCTACCTACAGCAGTAGGAGAGCCATGGGCAGAATTGGCAAGGATTATTCAGAGCTACATCACCTGTGAAGGCAGGAAAGACGTGGTAAGACCACAACACCTTAAACTTTTAGTCGTATTAAAGCAGAAATGCTCTGTAAATTTACCTGCATTTTTAAATTTTTTACTTCATGATGTTGCATGAAGTATGAAAAAGGCACAACATGTAGAATCAGTCGTCAGTCACCATGGATTGATATGGTTAATAGTTAGCCATAACCTTACCCAGCAGCAGAGCAGGTGGGAAGAGCTAATTGCCATAATCGACGGGGGATTGACCATGCCATCCCCAAAACATAAACATGCCACAATACACCATAGCATCCAGAAAAACAAAGGAAATCAGTCCGATTAGCACGGATTAAAGGGAGGATGGAAAATTCCCAAGGAGATACCAGCCAGCCAGTAGAGATAAATGATTCAGGGGAGGAGCAACCCCCACAATTAGAAGGAGAAGAAAATGAGAAAGGAATGCAAGGAAATGAGGAAGGAGAAATGGAGGAAGAAACTGAGCAACCTAAGCAGGAGGAGGAAACAGAACATCATGAAGGTAGCACATTGCAGAATCCATTGGGAGAAGATGAATTGGCCAAAATTTTGGCCAATATGGGCGAATATGGCCAACCTCTCAGACCACCAAATTCCCATGCTGAAGAAGAACCAAAAGAACACTCCGCTCAGGATAAAAATGTACTCGAAGAATTACATGACGAGGAGGTAGAAAAGGAGAATCAACCTATTCATGATGAAAGTATGACAGGAGAAAGAAGTGATACAAAGGAGGAACAATCGGTTCCTAGCCAGACTACACTGGAAGAAATTCTGGAAGAAGAGGAGGCGGAGAAAGAAGTCACCCAGGAAGTAATAGAACTAGCTAGGGTTCTTGCCTCTGAGCAACCCGAACAAAACATTGAAGGAGCACCCCAAGAGGAAATCTAGGTAATTGGCCAGGATAGCAGCCCAGGCCCAAGTAAACAGACAACTGTTCCTTCGAAGGAAGCAGAAGAAATCAAACAATTACGAAAAGAACAACAAATGTTACTAAATGTGATAGCTCAACTTCAGCAACAAATTAGGATTTTGAGGATAAGAAAGAGAACAAAGAGAACTTCTAGGGAAACACATGCAGCTACTCTGGTGAAAGCCCCCAAGAAAAAGGTTCGAAAGACCCTTGTTTAGCTTGCTTCAAAATCCCGCTGAGGAACAATCTGCTGTTCAAATTGCTGACGAAGAGCAGCCTGCTGTTTAAACCACCGTTGAAAAACAGTCTGCTATTCATGAGCAGACCGCTGTTCAAAGGCAAAAGGAACAACATTCTACTATTTCTCATATTGTAGTACAAACGGACGATATATTGAACAGTGACAAGGAAGTTCAGACAGAGGCACAACCCTCTGAAAGGATGCAGACCATGAATGCATGGCAACGCAATAGGAAGATTCAAGTGAACCTCCCACTCACCACTACTATGTGGGATAGTGATTCGAGGATAGTAACCCTATGAGAGGGTTTGATGCAAGCTCAACAAGTAGCAGAAAATATCATAGAACAAACGGTCCCTTAGGAAAGGTATGAAGAACTACAGCAACAGCTAAGGAATGTCAATTTATCCAAAAGCCATGCCTTTGAAGGGTGGCGAAAGGAGGAAGAAAAAGTCGCGAAGGTAACTCGTAGGTTAGATATAGTTATCAAGTAGATGGATACCTTATGCTCTTTGTACACTGGCATCCTAGCATGTAGAGCCCCTACTAAGAATTATGCCTTGTTTTAAATGGAACGATATTTGCAATTGAAAATAAAGGCGGTTAAAGTAGGCGCCCCTATACAAATTAATACCATTGATGATTTTATAAACTGTTGTAATCACTACGAGGTAAAGGTTCAAAGATTACTGTGTGAATTCTATTTGCATAACCTTGTGTTAGACTAGGAGACCGAGCAGAACCTCGACCCTTTTGCTGGGGATATCCAATTGCAAGCATTTATTTCATTTGGGGTTAATGAAATTAAATGGCTTAAAGCCTATAATGCTTTCCAAAGACAAGAACACGGATTAGACTTGTAGGTAAGAGCTGAGCCTAGGAATCCAGTGCAGTTGTGGAGGGAACATAGGAACCTCATGGGGACTCCAGGCATAATTGAAGCATTAGGACCCATTCATGTAGCAATCAATCGACAGGGAATATAATACTTTTTTACTATTAAATACCTTGCCATTGATGCGGCTAAATTTTGATATCAGATCTCTAATCTGAATATCCAACTCAGGGAACCATTTAATTATGAAAATTTTAAGTTAGCCGCCAACAGCTTGCACCTCTATGTCGAAATCATTTTGAGGGCAGGGCCATCCTGGTTAGGATATAGGTTTTGGAGTCCAATTATCTGGCACCCTGCACTTGGATACCAAGCCCTGTACGAGATGCCTGAGGGTCAGATAGGCCATTTTTTTGAACACCTAGTTATGCATCATGGCTGTAGACCTCCACATGAGATCCCATCTCCAACCTACTCTCTCACTTCCTTACATGTCAACTACAATGTTTTCATGAGGGCATGAAAAAGGGTAAGCAGGGGGGTGTGTGGAGTACAAAAAAAGGTATGTTTTTGGTGGTTATTTTAGTATCTTTTCATTAAAACTTACAAACCTTTTGCATCATGAACTAGGTAGATAATAAGGAATTGTGACAAAATCTGTAAGATTAATGTGCAAAACGAAAACACTGACAATTGTCATTTTGTTATGCAGGAAGAAGGAAAAATGAAAGATTTCTATTCCAAAGGAAAGGGCAAGGCCAGGTTAACCGCTGTCCCTTTGGCAGGGAACCGCATGCAAACAAAGCAAACCAAATCAAAGCATATCAGCCAAGGAAAGGAAATGGAGATATCGACTTGGCACAAGAAAGTAAAGAGATAACTGAGAGCCAACAGTTTGGCGAATCCCTCAGGATCCTTTGATCCCGAGGGATCGCTACTTTAACTATTTTTGTACCTAGACATCTCCGCCTTCGCCAATATAAAACGGGGCAGCACTGTTAGCCCAGAGGAGTCTGTTATGTTTTTATGTAATTTCTCTTAAAGTTGAGACTTTGATCATCGACTCTCGTTGAGAGGTGATCTACTGTAATTCTGTTTTATGCATTAATACAAACTTGGTTGCTATTTCATCTCTGATCCTGGAATAACTTCAAGCGGTGTACCCCTAGAGGCTAAGGGCCCAGTCCTGGAGGAACACTTGCTCCTGTACTATTACTTTTGGTTTATGCATGGTTTGCTCATCAGCTTTATTTGGTAATCTGATATACTCTGTTATTTTACTTCACAGCTCTGTTACGTTTGATCTGTTAAGTGATATCATTTCCTGAGACAGAGACATCATAACTCTGCAACGCATTGCTGTTTCTTTAAGTGCTGATATAACTGGATTTTACAGGATACCATTGTTGTTCAATTATAGAATGTCTCTGTTGTAACACTTGACCATTGGTATTAATGAATTCATCTTAGGGATTATATTTCCTTGTGATTGATTGGATTTATGAACATTTTCGTTCCATTCTAAAAGACAGTCATATTATTTGTAATTAAGACTGACGAATTGGATTACCAAGATTAGATTACTATTGAGGCGTGCAATGTGTTAAGTTACTGTATATTTATATTTGACTCTCTATTACTGTTCCATATTTCATCATTAGTCAATGTTGTTCTATTTTTGTGTGTTGTTCGATTCATCCTTAAAGATAGAGGATTACCATTTGATTTCTATAGGACACGATTGTTGCATTTCATCTTGTAGACTTAGTTGTTGTTGCTTATTAAACTTAATTGTTGTTATAGTTTCCTAGTTGCTGTTCCATTTCCTGTCATTTGCGTTATTGATTGTTTTGGTGTGAAGAATGCTCTGAGACTGTAGTGGGCAAGTGACATTTATTGTTTGGCTCCTAGATCGAGGAATTGTTCCTTGATTTCCTTTGGTCCCATCAAGTTACAAAGGGATGAGTTACTGCTACTAAACCCTTGACTGATGAATTGCTTAGCTTTCTGAATGTGTGATTTAGCCTTTAAAAGTAGTTTCCTGTAATCAAGCATCCATTTATTCTTATATCTTTGATCCCTATACTACTAGCATTACTCTGGCAAATGTGATCCTCAGACTGAGACACTCTTGAAATAACACAACGTTCCTGGATTGACAAATTAATGTGAGGTAATTAGAGGTGAAAGAGACCCTTCTTACAACTCGACAATCATCTCTTCAAGGATGCAACCATGGGTAGATGAGGCTAGTTAGTTGACTTTGTCAGTGCAAAGCAAGCTCAAAAGGATGCAACAGCAATAAAGGACCATGGACCTTGTAGTTGAAGGCCAAACCATTGAAAAACTGGTAAAGGAAGTGCCTTAAGTTGCTATACAGGGAACAACAAACTTGCGGGTGTTAAAGATTGAGTTTAGTGAGCTGTAGGTGAAGATCAAGGCGCCACCAATAGAGTTACTCAAGGACGAGTCACGAAATTGTGTTGGGGGCCTATTGGGACAGGATCCCCTGGGGTAAATTTTGTAACTAATTTTGTTATATTTATAAAATCTCCACATTTTGAGGGAGCGGAGCGTGAAGGTCATAGGAGTCAAAAGGGACTTTAGTCCCTTAGTTTGTTAGAAGATAATATTTTTTGTGAACCTCCCATGGTTCATGAACCATGGAATTGTAATGAAAGAAGCTATATAAACGAGTCATAGTGAGTCATAGGAAGTCAGTTAATTATTGAATATCATTGTATGGGCAAGTAGTCTAAGGTAGAAAAGTCTATTTTCTGTACTTAGGTGAAGGGGAAGGCTCCTGCAGTTTTGTATGCAGAGACCTTGGTAAGTACGCAAGCTGAGTGCATGGGCCCATGCATATGTGTGCGTAGAGAAGAAGAGCTTGTAACATAAGGATTATATCTAATAAAAACTATTTTTGGAGCGATATTTGTGTATTTGTGCCTTTATGTTTACTTATGCAATTTCTGTGTATTCATTCTGTTTTCTACATTTATCTAAAGAAACACTTTAGTGATGCATGAAAAGGGTAGATCTACATGTTTACTTGATGTTATGTATGGTTAAAGTGATCCATGAAGGTTTAGATTATGTTCCTGCATGTAACTATAATTCTCTACACTTCAAGGATTAAGGTTTGCGAAGGTCAGAATAAAGCCCTACAAGTAACAAAAACCCATCACGTAGACCTCTGGATGTAGAAATTTTGTTCCATCATCCCCTGATACTTCTTTGGGTGAGATTACAGCCTCCACTACATGTCTTGTTGTCGAAAGGGCCAACAATTTAGGGTTTTGTTGGTTGGTGCAACTAACTCTGAACCTGACTCACAACCCCTCAAGCCAATAACTGTGACGGAGGACTCTGATCCCACGGTGCTGAAGTCATTTCTGCAGACATGCATGAAGTTGTTTAAGGATCGGAAGGTAGTTGAAGGACTACAAAAATTGATAGATAATTGAGCTGGCAAGGACAAGTTGTTACCATAATAGTGCGCAATGAATAAGGTGAACTAAATCAAGAAGAGGACTAGTCGGGAGATGCAGTTGACAACATAAATTGGTAATTTTGATATGGACCAAATAATTCTAGACTTAGGATCTGACGCTAATGTACTGCCAAATCAAACTTGGGAACATATGGGTAAGCCTAAGTTGTAGTGGTCACCAATCCATCTGTGCATGGAAAACCAACAAAAGATAATTTCAATGGGTCATCTGCATGGAGTGGTTGTAGATATTGAGGGAGCCAACATGCTCGCATATTTTGAAGTTATTGAAATTATAGATGATAGTAATCCATACCCAGTATTTCTTGGAATTGATTAGGCTTTTGACATGAATGTTATTATTAATTTGAAGAAGTGAAGCATGGTGTTTTAAAAGAACCACCTTAGAGTGGTTATTCCATTGGATCCAGCTGAAGGTGCGTGATACACAAAGCCAATCTGTGATGACTATGATGATGAAGACATTGATCAAGTATATAAGATCATTGTGCTAGACAAAGGATAGATTAAGCCCATTGTAGATGGACGAATCATTTGGGATAAGGATAACTCATGCCAATCAGACTCAAATGAAGTATTAGAAAACTGGAAAAATTGGTTACATGAGGTCTCTACACTATGATGCAATAAGTTTACAAATTCTTTGTGTTGTATATCAACTGAGATACGTAAATTACCTTATTATGATGGGCTAGATGATGTCAATATTTTTCTTGAACATTTTGAAAGAGATGTACCAGAGTGGCACATGTTCTAGGCTCTGGATTTGGCTTTAAGATCTACGCCTACAAGATGATGGGGAACCCATAAGGATAATATTACCGATTGGAAGGAATATTGTAAACTGATGAGATTAAGATTTGGCTTTGCAACAATGTAGCTAAGTGAAAAGTATACAGGTAAGGATGACCCACGCGAACATCTAGCTCGATGGACTAAGGCTTGGGGTGAGGTACCTCAAAGGAGAGGGTACATATCTTTATTCATAACTTAGCCATTATACCAATGAAATGGTATTTAGAGATGAATCTATGACATGGGATTGCTGATTGGGATGAATTGAAGGATATTTTCCTACTGGCATTCAACTTTGAAGATGGGTTCAAATGCATTGATGGGGCGCTTCAAGAGATTAAGGCGACGATCTTCTGAACACCAATAGAACCTGTATATTGGATGCAGCTTGACTGGAGCACACATATACACCATGATTTGGAATGCTACAATGTTACAATGGAAGAAGGTGATGAGGATCCATGAAATATCAATATTCCTGAGTGAGAGGGACTACACAAAGTTGTAGGACTTGATGTAGAGATCCCTGATATATCACAGCTGGTAAAGACAAACAAAGTAAGTCTTGGCTCAAAAGAAGAACCAAATTCTGTGCATATTGGTGACTACTCAGATGAATATATGGTAGGCAAGGTTGCTGAATTATTGCACGAATATCATGATTTATTTTCGACAAAATTCTCTGAATTGAAGGGTATAGTAGGTGATTTGGGTATGATGAAGATCAATTTAAAGACAGATGTGAAGTTGGTTAAGAAGTGCCCATATCGACTGAACCCCAAGTACAAGGAAAAGGTAAGGGAGGAGCTAGATAACATGCTCGCAGGAGGTATAATTGAGATAGTAGAAGAGTCGGAATGGGTTAGTTCGATGGTGGTCCAGGAAAATAAAACAAAGGGTGATATAAGGATCTACATAGATCTATGAAAGTTAAATGATGCATGTGTGCATGACCCCTTTCCTATTCCTTTCACAGATGAAGTCCTAGAAAAAATTGGTAGACAAGAGGGTTACTCGTTCACATATGGATTTTCGAGACATAACCAAATCAAGATTGCTCCAAAGGATAGAAACATGACTACCTTCACTATAGACTAGGGTTCTTTCCAATATATAGTTATGCCTTTCAAACAGAAAAATGCTCCTGTAATATTTTCAAGGGTGGTAGTCATAGCACTCAAGGAATTTATTCAAAAGTTTCTTGAGGTCTACTTCGATGATTGGATGATATTTAGGCTAGTTAAGAAACATGTTTCTAGTCTGCGCCTAATGTTGGATACATGTAGGAAGTACCATATTTCCTTGAATTTGATGAAATGTAGTTTTTGTGTACCTTACAGAATATTATTGGGACATGTCGTATGTAAGCAAGGATTGATGGTTGAACTTTCCAAGATCGTTGTAATTATCAATTTGGATCCACCCAGTAATGTAAAGAAGCTACACGCAAATTTGGGTCATACAAGGTATAACAGGAAGTTTATAAAGGCATATATGTAGATCACTATGCCAATGGAGAGGTTTTTGTAGAAGGATGATAGGTTTTGCTGGGATGATGACTGTCATAAGAGCTTAGATGTTCTTAAAGAGAAGATGGTTATTGTGCCAATCCTAGTATTCTCGGATTGGAAGAAATAATTTCATGTGCATGTGGATGCATCTTGTATAGCATTGGGAGTTGTTTTAACTCAACTAGGTGAAGCCTAACATACTGACCATCTTATTTCCTTTGCAAGTAGGAAGCTATCTAAGGCGAAGAGAAACTATTCAACGACAAAATGAGAAGGATTGGCCATGGTATATGCACTACAAAAATTTAGGCATTATTTGCTAGGTGCGCACTTTAAAATGTACATGGATCATTTTGCATTGAAATACCTAGTCAATAAGCTGTTGTTGGGGGGGGGGGGGGGGGGAAGATATGTAGATGGTTGCTTCTCTTCCAGGAGTATGATTTTGAAGTGATAGTTGAGTCAGGGAGGTTGAATGTTGAACATGGTCACCTCTCTAGGATCAAGAATAGAGAATAACCCACTAATATTGATGAAGGGTTACCTGACACGTAAATATTCACTGTTAGAGTGGTTGATCAACATTTTGTGGACATTATTTATTTTCTGTCTACCAGCATAGTTCCCAAAGGATATACAACACATCAACAAAAGGGACTAGTAGTCAGGGCTGTATATTTTTCAGTGATTGCAGGATACTTATTTAATATGGGACCGGATGAAGTTCTACAACAATATGTACCTGAGTGTGAATGACATAATATTCTGGCTAAAGTGCATGATGGTGTCCCAGGAGGACACTATGTAAGTAAGGAAACTGCGTAGAATTCTATGAGCAGGATTTTGGTGGTCTACAGTACATAAATATTCTAAGGAGTATTGCAGTGTGTGTGATGTATGTCAGAGGATTGGAAGACCATTGTGAAGGGATGAATTTCCCTTAAATCCACGTTATATTATCACTGCAACATATTACTTGACCAGATGGGCCGAGGCACAAATTGTGAAGGATTACAATGTGAAAACTGCTGCGAAGTTTATATTTGAGTATATTCTGTCACAATTTGGATTCTCGAATATCCTGATGAGTGATTAAGGTTCGCACTTCTTGAGTGAAACAATTAAGGCGTTGAAAAAAGAGTTCGAAATGAACCATCATAACAGTACAATTCATCATTCCCAGGTGAATGAAACTGTCAAATCTCTTAACAAAATATTGGAAAATGCCTTAACAAAGATCTGCAATATTAATTGGAATGACTGGGATGTGTGCATACCGATGATTCTTTGGGCATATAGGACGACTTGTAAGAAATTGATAGGGAAAAGACCATTTGTACTGGTACATGGAAAAGAAGCAGTGATTCCCATGGAGTATATAGTGCCCAGCCTAAGGATCACAGTAGTAACTGAGATGGTAGATCGTGACTTCATGGAGGAATGCTTAGCATAGCTGCTTGTGTTGGAGGAGGACCTCGTTTTGTTTGGTTTTCATCAGTAGGTGAAAAAAGATAGGGAAAAGGCATGGCATGATCACCACATTAAGAATCACACATTTAAGAATGGAGATTTGGTCCTGATGTATGACAGTAAGTTCACAAAATTTCCTGGGAAGTTTCAGATGCATTGGCTAGGACCCTATATGATCAAGGATATTTAGATGGTGGCACAATTCAGCTCACAAATATGAATGGGGAGTTGTTTCCTAGAAGGATCAATGGAAGCATATTCAAGGTTTATAGGCATGATCCTACCCCTACAAGGATTAAAGCACCATATGATAGTAGGAAAGTCTTAGTGCTTCAGGCAGTTGGAAGGAAGTGCAAGATTATAAAATACTCTACTGAGGAAGGATTCCATTGAAGAAGGAGGGTTGCGTGATGTTTAGGAAGATGGCATAGGTGGAGAATGATGCAACAAGGTAGCTACACTATAACGGAGGGTCCATTGCAGCCTACCCAAAATGTGACCGTTGGAAAAGCTATAGTTGATTTGACCGCGATTTTTCCATTAAAAGGAATGGGGGAAGTGCATTTACAAAGCATATATATGGAAATCTACTGCCAAATTCACATTTATGAGGATGATTTGGAGGCATTCAAGGCATTCAAATTTGAATTTGGCTATCAATATGGTATCCCACTCTACATTTGGACACTTTGCCTCTTGAAGAAATCTTGTGATCGTTTGTGCCTAAGTCTGAGCCGAGAGAAGTGTTGCATGTCTGGTGAGGATTGGAAGGACCTCTATTGGGAATTTTTGGAATGAGGATTAACAAGCATCATGATTGCTACACCTCTGACACACACCATAGCTCCTAGATCGCAAAGGCCGAAGCCCACAACAACAAAAATAGTGGTAGAACCAGTAGAAACAACAACAATAAAGAAGCATAAGAAACGACATAAGCCACAGATAAGGAAGTTTCCTCGGAAGGTGTCTGCTGAGCAGAGGAGAAAGGGAAAAAGAAGCAACCAATGGAGTCGGTTGACTTAGAGGATGAAGAACTTGAGATGGGAATTGAGGACATAAGTGTCGATGAGGCCAAGCCAATTTTGTAGTTACCTCGTATATGCCACCGAGAAAGTTGACTGCTAAGGTGACGAAGGACCCTGATGCAGTAAAATTTTCCATTTGTACACCTTTGCTGCCTAAATATGTGCCCTTTGAAGGAACATTGTTGGAAAAGCTACTGCAACTGTGCAGGGAGGATTCAGATTTGGCAGACAGGTCCAAATTCCCTCATTTGGAGTTGAGTAAATATCTGAAGATGGTATACTATGAGGAGTCCGGTGTAACGAGAGTAGAACCAATGACGTGGGAAGTTGGGATTTAGGATGCCGATTTGTTGAACATGTTGGCTATGCCTCATGTTGGCTATGCCTCATTTTGGGTGCAACAGTTGATGGATTTGGTGCACGATGGAGCCTTATGGCTTGGGGAGAGTATCTGAATTGAAGATATGTTGATCAAGAGGATCACTACACTGCCATGTGCAGGAGCAGACCCTACCAGTGCTTTTCTTGGCAAGTCTTAAGAAAAGAAGCTCACAGACCAAGTAAAGAAAGATTTCAATGTCATCAAGAAGTCACAAGGCTATGCTGTAAGCTCGATTTCTGATAAGTCTATCGCCTTTTCCATGTCCATTTTGGCTAGTAAGATTATGAGGAAGTGCAGGGAAGATGAGGTGACAACCCCACTAATTCAGTTGGCTGCACAGTGCATCTAAGGGGTGTAGTTTAATTAGGCAAGATACCTCTGCCAGGAGTTTCGAGATGATTATTGTGAGGCCTAGGAAGATGGGAAACCCTTCCATTATGCATGGTTATTTCTTTTGATTTCTTTGACATCCTATAGAACCCCCGATGAGTCATTTTTCCTTACTGTCAACCTAGACCTATGTGAAGTTGCAAGGTAAGCTTCTCTGTGGGCGTCGAAGGATCCAAGTTGAGTGGTAGAGAATAAATTATTTTAGGTGCTGTTTGAGATGGATCTTCATATCGTGATCAACCAGAAGCCACGACTATAATCGGTGTTACTTAACTAATATTGCAGAGTTGCAAAATTCAAAGCAGACTTCCACAACATATACATACAGGCGAAGAAAGATGCATAGGGAATATGGTATGAGTTTCCCTATTTGGTCACAAAGCACGACATTTCGATAATATCTAATTGGTCAAGCGTGTGGCTAGATCCCTGTGGGGAAGCTGGCGGAAACTAGTTAGGTGCCAACCAAAAAATGAAGGCCATAAGAGGTATGCTGAATGAGAAATTTGTGCTAAAGGGAGACACAAAGAAGGTGCCTCAAAATGTCATTGTGGACCTTTGGAAGAATACTGCGCATGAACTAGAGTGCGTAGAAGAAGAGGAGACAGAAATGGAGGAACCAGAGTAGGGTGGAGCAGAACATTTTAAGGAGATAAAATATATTGAGTCTTCTTTCATCCTAAAGAAGACAAAAAAAACCCACCACTGGAGGTGCGCGAAAGAAGAAAAAGTCTGACAATACCTCCAACATTGAATTGATGGTCCTCATTGAGGGGGACATTGATGATATTGGTGACCATATGCACTCAGTCACCGAGGACATGTGGGGACATATAGAGGATTAGTACAAGTCAGTATTGAAGTAGGTCCAACAGGGCCTCAAAGAGCTATAGGTATAAGAGAATGAGATTCAGGAGAGCATGATTCAGGTGAGCGAGAATTAAGCAAGCGTGAGAATGTCAAGTGTGAAACCAACATTACCTTCAACATTAGTGGTAACCATAGAGGTCCGCATAGTGCCCATTCTAGGAGGGTCATTGTGTTGTATTACCAAGGAAGATTAGGCAACAGTGCCATATGGTAGGAATTCAACACTAAACTTAATAGCGTTGCTTATTCAAGCATTGCATGAAATCCACGAAGGAATGCCCGCCAAATTGAAAATCCAAGAAGAGCGAGCATTGTTCATGATCAAAGACATCAAGAACCACAATGAGAAGTTAGCTGAGGAAGCTTCCAGGGCCATCTAGGATAGGGACGTAGCTTCTATGCACAGGAAGAAACTAGAGGACACCTTTACCCAGACTTGCATTGAGCTACTAGAGCTCCTCATACAAACTGAAGTAGCTTCCGAAGAGAAGTTCCACAAGTTGGCAACTGCGGTAAAGGAGTCCAAAGTGGAGGTCGAACAAGTAAAGTTTGAGATGCAGATGTAGGTCATTATGCTTCAGATGAATCTACAAACAACAACACCTCCGGAAGTTTGAGAGCAGCACAAGGTTGCTATTGAGGAAGACATGGACGTACTAGAAGCTGCTAATAAGAACTATAGCTAGATTTTTTAGAACACCATCGAGATGTGGGCCTTGCTGTAGGAGGACCCACATGTACAGAAGATTGAAGTTGACATAAGAGATAAAAAACTACATTTTGATGAAATCAGGGTAATAGCACAAACCTTAGCACCTTTGCAATGGTTTGCCAAACTCCAATGACAGAAGGCTATTCGAACTCAGATAGACGAGTTGCAACGCAAAGCATTAATCATTTCAGCGAGAACACAACCTTGGGATGATGAAGATAGTAAACTCTCTCAGGCTGGAGAAAGTAAATTGAAAGGTATGAAATAGATGCAGAGGACCATTGGCTCAGCAATAGAGGGACCAACTATTGAGAAATTGGTCGAGAAGGTTTGACAGGCCACCACGCAGTGCACAAAAGGTCTTCAAGCATTGAAGATAGAGTTCAACGAACTTAAAATGCGCATCGAGGAAACACTGGTAGAGTGACTCAGGATGAGTCACATATTTGTTTTGGGGGCCTATTGGGATGGGGATCCCAAGGTCTATTTTTTGTCTAAAGTTTGAATCAATTTTGATGTAATAATGTAAAGTCTCCGCATTTTGAGGAGCAGGGCGCAAATAGCGCAAAACGTTAAGAGTCAAAGGGGATTTTAGGCAAGTCAAAGACCCTTATTTTGTAAAGGGATGGGCTATTGTGATTAAGTAATGGGCTCTCCCCATGGTTTGCGGATCATGGTAATGTAATGTAAAAGTTTTAAAAGGAAGTAATCTAGGAGTCATTAAGCAGATTTTTGGGAAGTTCATGAATGGGATTGTGAGTCTATTTTGTATGTAATTCTATATTTTGTTGAAGGGGAAGGCTCCTACAGTTGAGTGCATAGAGACCTTGGCAAGTCCACAGCTGAGTGCACGAGCCCATGCAGCGGTGTGCGCAGAGTCAGAAGAAGTGTATTCATTGAATATCTGAAGTAATAAATCCTATTTGAAGCGATTATGTGTGTTCTTTGTATATTTAGATGTTTTTTTGTTTATGCTCAGTTATGATTGGATCCTCTATAATATTTTTTTAATTGCATCATGAAGGCCCAGATCTAGTTTTGTATGATTAAAACAATTAGGCAAAGCCCATAGATGAATTTAAGTAGAAATCACTTAAGTTTGTGATTCTAAAAATAGGGGTTCGTGAAGGTTGAATCAAGCCCAAGATTAAAGAAATGCCTTGCTGCTGCATCACATAGCCTTATGGATGTAGAAACCTGGTTCTTGGATCCCCCAATACTACCTCGAGTGAGACTACAGTATGTGCGAAGTAGACTATTGCCGAAAGGACTGGTAGTGTAGGGTTTTGTTGGTTGGTGTAGCTAACTCTGAACTTGGGTCCAAGCCCCCTCAAGCCAACACCAAGCCCTTCCTAATACCAAGGGATGTCCTCCCCAGGTTTGATTTGGTTTGAAAAATAAGAAATTATATTGGATACCTCCAGGAATCCACTATGATCACTATGTCCTCTACCATTCCTTCAAGTTTAATATGTGACCTGTCTGCCAGTTCTAGTATTGTAGGTGTTTGTCTCAGCCCATGTAATCCTAAAGTGGTGAAGACCTCCTTGGTCATTACATTGATTTCTACCCCTAAATCAATTTATGTATTCGAAATGGGCTTTTCTTCAATATAAACAGTGATTGCAGGATTCCTTGGATCATTATATTTAATCAAAAGAGGCTGACCAGAGATCAATTCTCACAATTTTCCTATCACATGGATGGTAATACGGTCTTTGGGATTCCTTATAGGTTTCTTAACACATAGGTCTCTTACTATTTTCACATAGATGCGGACATCCTTAATGGCTTGCAGCAAGGGAACCCTTATGCACAAATTCTTTAAATCCTTGAGAAAATTAGATTCAGGTTGTGGAATCATCCCAGTTTTAGCTAGTATTTGTGGATACAGGGATCCTTGGTTGACATAATAGTTGGATTGACTATCAAAGGTGTATCAACATTATTTGAATCGACTATTACAAGTGTAATAGTCTCATCGAGATTCACAGTATCATCCCTTATTGATTCACATTCCTCTTCAGTAATAACAAGGGAGGTCTTTGGATTTACTACTTTTCCTGATTGAAGGTGGATATCATTACATCCAAAAAGAGTGGTGTAGTAAATCTAGAAATAAGTGGGGGCTTCTATATTCTGGGCTACCTTATTATTTGGGTTAGGGTTACATTGTACGAGTAGTTTGGGTCGTATGGGAGTAGTATAAGATGATGAGAAAGGCGGAAATTGTAATTGTTGTTGTATTGTTAATGTAAGAGGGATTGGACCTAAAGAATTTCCCCTCCAATTTTGAGGCCAATAATACGATTGAGATGGAGGATAATGGAAAGGTTGAGAAGGAGACCATTGGTTCCATGGTGAAAGAAATTGAACTGGAGGATGAGTGGAATAATTTCATGGAAATTGTTGAGCATTATATACATTATTCCACATATTAAAAGAAAATTCTTGAGACATACCTAGTGGTCATGGTTGTCAAGGCTTCATGGACCCAATAAAGTAATAAGATTGAACCTCCTCACTTGATTCCTTGAGTTCTGCTTTTATTCTAGGAAGCTCTAAATAGTAGCATGTAGAATGCTCTAGGTCACAAATATTGTACAAGTTGATGATGTTGACTCTACATTCCTTCAAGGAATGCTTCTCTTTACATTTTGGGCAGAGCACAGCCAAAGCTTTGTCAGCTTCATCCTGTGCCTTTTTCACTTTTGTTGTTGTCAATTAAGTAGATAAGGTACTGAGAAGATCAGCCTTGAGAATTTGGAACATATTTTTGATCCCAACTCTAGTCACACCTCTATTTGCAGATATTTGTATTCTAGCAAAGGCATATCATGCCATACTTCTCCCCCATGAATATCCTCACAAACATCTTAAGATTTTTATTATCTCATCAAATTGCTACTGGGATATATCTCATTTTCCCAACAGGTTCAATATGTTGAGACAATTATCTCTCATTCCTCGGATAAATATTATCTTCAAAATTTCTGAATCTAGATCGTTATGTTTGGATATCTGTAGATTATAATGGAATCGTTCCACATAATATTCCAAGTTTTCTTCTTCCTTCTATGTCATTTTGAATATCTCCTCTATTAATTCTCTAGTCCGACAATAGTCCTCGTATTTTTCCATAGATATAGTCTTCATATCTCCACATGTCTAGATAGTGGCAGAATCTAGTCCCATAAACCATCTCAATGCTGCTCCTTTCAGAGTGGTATGGAATATTTTTAGATTTTGAGCATTTGAACTATAATCATAACTTCTATTCAGAACATCAAACTCAAAAAATAAAGTATCAGGATCTTCTACAATCAGTCCTTGGAAAGATGGAAGGGTTGATAGAGGGATATTTTTCATGGGAGCCTCTCCCCTTATATCACTTGTTGGAAATTCAAAAGTGGTGATAGTGGAATATGTCCTATCATTGTTATTGTTGTTTTTTCTTCTCCCATTGAAAGTTCTCATGATTCTTGTTCTAGTGAGTACCCTTCTAAATATTGTTCGGGTGAATGCTTTGTGGATACAGATTCATATGATATTTTTTCATATTGTTTTGGGGCTCGTTGTTTTAATGCAATCCTTGAGTCTGGGTATTGGAAAGTGAAAGAATGTTCTTTTTATTCTAGTTCTTGATGTTTCCCACTAGTTTTCCTTTGTCCTTCCAATCCAAAATTCTTACCACTAGTTTCTCCTTGTTTCTCCTAAATTGAGTCTACAAATTTAGGAGTTTGTAGGTTAGTTTGAGGAAAATGGTTTCCTAAAATAGAGGAACCAGATAATCCTAATTTTGATGTAGAAGTAACAAATTTTGGTGGGACTATTTTTCTTATGTCCTTATGTAGAGTTGACTGCTCTCTCTCTACTTTTGAGATCAATTCTTGGATAAATGTTTTTCTCCCTTGATCAATGTTTTTCTTGTTCTTTTTATGACCTGTTTTACCTGTAGATTTATTAGAGTTCCTACATTTAGTTTCTTATTCACTCATACATTCTACACATGGAAACTATGTGTAATTATTTTTACACCCTAAGTGCATTAATGACCACAGTGGTGAGCCCAGTCAAGTGTGTTAGAAGCAATGTGCAAGTTCTTATGTCTCGTCTTACTGCCCAACTCCTGTAAAACTGAGGACACTCTATCAAAAGGAGATCCAAAGAAAAATTTACACACCCTAAGTGTTATAACTATTACAGTGGTGAGCCTGATCAGGTGTGTTAGAGTGATGCACATGTTCTTACCTCTCAACTTACCACCCAAAAATTGTGATATTAGAAACACTCTCGCAAAAGAATTCAAAAGAAAGTCCTAGCTGATTGTATCAATTGACAACCTTCCCAGGAAATGACGCCAAAATGTTTGGTTAGTTTTACTAATTCCACAACCATTAACTATCAACCAGGGTAAGTATTTTTATTTCAAAGGTGTCTACCCTATCTATGTTGATACATGTAACAACCAGGCGAAATAAGAAAGAAAAGATGTCATTGAACACTCTTGCAGGGATTTAAAATACTCTTGCAGAAAGGAAATTCAACTTGAAAAAATAAAAAAGCACGCTACATAAATGAAATAAACTCGTCAAGGAAATAATCCAAACTTCATAAAAGCTTCAGAATAAAGATTGGCACACCATACACTATCAGGAACTAAATAACATAGAATTAACCTGTGTAACAACAAATAAAGTGAATCTAAAAGTAGAAGTGTATCTATCCCACACTAAACATGTACAACAATAATAAGAGATCCAAACTTAACACATAAAAGAAATAATTATTCTACCAACACTTTGATCCCTACTAAAGAGGAGGGCCCTTCCTCCCTAGCAGGGTGCAGGAAGAAATTGGAAACTTAGTTAAAAAATCAACACAATAATTTTTGTAACATCACCATATATACTTTGTATTAAGAATGGTTGAAGGGTACAAAAATTAGAATATTGATATCTCTATCCTACTCTCTATCTATATTTACATGAGACTAATATCTCTTTATAAATCCTTTTACAGAGTCTCGAAATTGGAAAAACAAATCAGTCATGAGAATATGCGATTCTCATGTTGATTAGTACACCAACATAAGTAATTTAAAAATATATAAATTGTTACAAGCTATTTAAATAAACATCATTGTGGTTACACCACTCCTGTCTAGACACATAATTATAACCGCCCATATTTTCATTACCTTATACGACTCTTTGACAACTATCTTTGAAAGTAACAGCTATGGTCTTGACAATGAGCAGTGTAACAACAACTTCATGATGTAACAACAAAATATGGCAATCCAGGGTGTAACAACAACTTGAACCATGTAGCAGCAATGAATAACGTCAGACGTTCATCCATGGCCTTTTGTAGCTATGGCAGTACCTGAAAGGAAGACATTCTGAAGAACTCTTCCAAAGACACGCTAGTTATTCATCCCAAAGAAAACATCGTTTCATTTAATATTTGGCAAAAAACAACATAATAATACGTCAAAGAAAAGATTTCTTCTTTATAAGATGGAGTGACATTAGGCTAGGGATATTGTAGGTTCAAATCAAGAAAAATGGCCAAAAATTGGGGAAAAGGATGCCTGAAATATCCTTAAATATTGCACCCAACAGACCCTACCACCTTCTGTAAAATGTGGTCTATCTTGGGTAGGGGGTAGTTATATTTCAAGGAGGCCTTGTTTAGGTTCCTGAAATCAATACACAACCTTATTTCCCCATTCTTATTTCTTCCTGGGACTAAGTTGGAAACCCAATTTGAGTTAGAGTTAGAATGATTTTAGCTTATAATAACTTCCTAACCTATTTTTCAATAGATGGAAGTATTCAGGATTAATCTGTCTAAGATTTTGTTTGTAAGGCTTCACCCCTCCCTTTAAAGGTATCTTATGATGGATGATGGTGGTATCAAAATTTTTCAAATCCTCATAGGACCAAGAAAATACATCCATGTAATTCTTAAATAGGGCAAGTTGTTTCTGCTTGTACTCACAAGCCATTTATTTTTCCAGCTTTATCACCATTGGGTCTTGGCTTATGCCAATGTTGCGATCTTCCACTTTCTCGTCCAATTATTTATTGGCTGAATTGGATACCACATCATTTGGATTGAAAATCCTTTATAGTGGGGCTAGTTCCTTGGGGATAGTGTTTCCTTTCATTTATAGGATTTTGTGCCCACCAATGGTTTCTTCCTAATTTTTCTGTTGTTCCTCTATCACCTCCTCATCCTCTTAGTTGAGCACTAGATTGGAGAACTCCCATGCCACCTCCATGACGATTTTGATTTGTTCTTCATCCTCAAACAATTTCCAATGTTTGATGTTGTTTTGTATTGGACTTCAACTTCATACCTCAATAATGGATTTTGTGGAGGCTTGAAGTTACTTGCAGTTATAGCAAAAGAATCAGTCATCCTATTGTCCTCTTGGGGAAGAAATTGAATATTAAAAACCAAGAAAAAGTTGTCAATTAGATCTTGTACCTCATTCCTATAAGCCCTTAGCCATGGATGTTTAGCCTGGAATTGATTCTTGATCTATCTGATCACCAACTCTGAGTCCCAAAATACTTTAGGCACCCAATATTTAGATTTTTGGTTTCCTGTAATTTGAGTAACAGAGCTTCATATTCAAAAACATTATTTGTTGCTTCATACTCTAGTTCAAAAGAAAGAGGGATTAGGATTCCTTCTGGAAACATCAACAATACTCCTAACCCATTATCTTATTTGGAACAAGCCCCATAAAAATACAATTTCTAGACTTTATCACATTCCAGGGGTTCTTGATCTAGTTCTTTAAAATATTTGACCCGTGTCTCTTCTAAGATCAAATCACCCTCTTCTAGTAACAGGAAAGCAAGGTATTTCTCTTTCCCATACAAGGGTGTTTTTTTTTGAATAGTTAGATTTTGTGACAGTCTTCACAAATCTTGATTCTTTGTATATCCTGCATTCTTGTCCAGCAAAAATAGGGATAGTGGCATAAGTCAAATCCAATTTATGGATCCTTTAATATTGGACCCCCATGACCTTGATAAGAGCATACCAAACCTTGCAGGGATGTCAACCACTACAATATCCATCACTACACTTTTTATAGGAAGCTGAGCCAAATTCACCACCAAACCTTTAATCATACCTAGACATTTTACCCTTTTGAAGTCAAAGGAATACATGTCTTTATATGGTCTAGTTATTTGCAGCCCCAATTACTCCATTACAGATAAAGGCATCAGGTTATGAGAAGAAGCTAAGTATAACATGCAATTATGTAGGAAAAGGTCATGTACTACCAAGGTAACATAAAAAGGGGCAATGGAAGGGTCTTTTTCTTCAATGTGGGGTCAAAATACAACCATAGGCCTTTCTTCTTGGAGATTCAAACTTTCATGTAGGGGGACCATGGTGGGTGGACACATAAACTGCGAAATTGGAGCTTTATAAGTTGGTTGTTTTAACAATTAAGGAAGAGGGACGGATATTTCGACCTTCTCAAGTTATTTTTGGAGATTAAAGATGACAAGACTCTTCTCAACTATGACAACCTCAATAGGGTTTTTTTCCTTATTGTAGGATGGTTTTAGTGGTGAGGGTGATTTTTCTACTTTAGAAGCTTCAAACATATGAAAGATTGGATCTAAGGACTCTTTCTTTTTCGGTAAGACTATCTAAAGGATTCTTTCCCTTTTCTGTCGATTTAGGACAATTTTTGGGAGCTGGGTCTTCATTTTGGTCTTGCATCCTAGATCTCTTTCTGGAAGACCTGAGATCATATTCCTTATGCATCTGTGCTTGCATGAATTCCAAAAATTACCTACAGTAATAAAAAATGTCACCATCATCTAGTGGGGCATCTAAATCATCCCCTTCTTCCTCATGTATTTCAACTTCACATTCCTCATTTGAAAAATAAGAGAATAGATTTTCTTGAACCTCATTGGTTTCTTATATCTATTTTTTTGGATCATCCTCTAGGTATAATGGGGGATGAATGTGTTATTGCTTCTCTTTTATCTCCCTCTACATAATTTGCAAGGGAAGTCTCCTGTACTGAGGATTGAAGCCTCAATAAATAGCATGTGGGTTTTGTTTAGGAGGATTATTATTTTCTAGCTCCAACTTCATGATCTTATTAGATAAGTTTCTTAACAATTTATTCATTTCCTCCAGCTTATGCTCTTGGGTTTCCTTCCCATGATTCGAGGAGCTAGCTTCCTCTTTTCCTCTCCTCCTTTCTCCATGATCAATTCTTGCTCTCAACTTCCCTATAGAGGTAAAGTTTGTTTAAACCTCTAAGGCATCTATTTGAATATGGTCCAGATTATGAGACTTCCTTTATCTGAGAGTGAAACAAAATCCTTGTTTAAAGGCCCCAACAAACACCACTTTAGCAACAATCTGTGGAGGTTTAATCATCAGGGAGACTATTATATCATTTGTTAAACCTCTATATGAATTTTGAGACATATTCATTATGTTTCTTCTTCATAGCATTAAATTTAGTAAGAATATAACCATGATCCCTCTTCTCCCTTGATTTTTGCATGAATACATTCTCCATTTCCTCCCATGTAGTAATTGAAGCATTTGGTAGAGATTTGAACCATTTCCTAGCCTCCCCATCAAGAGACTAGACAAAAGGCCTCAACACTAGATCTAGGTGTTCAAAATTTATGTTTTCTGCAAAGGCACATGAAATTTATACATGCCTTTGCACTGAAATGTCATCTTCCCCTATGAATCTTGGTAAGATCTTGATATAATCTTCTAGCATACCATTCAAAGGCTGTGGCAAGTCCTATGGAGCATATCTATTTAGGAGAAAACCTAGGACAACTATATTGAGAAAAGGAGGTGGTAGGAGATTTATCATAGGTCCTTGCTGGGGGGTATTTGAGTTGCAACTAACTGGATTTGGGTTTGGAGGCTATTCACACTCTGCGTGGGATTGTTTATGACATTGTATTTAAATTATTTAGCCTCAGAGGAGGGATGAAATGAAAAATGGGGTGAAATGACAAAATCTTCTTCATTTTTACCTCTAGAAGGAAATGAACCAAACAATACACTATGTTCCTCAAGATATTCCAAGACTTTAGAGGAAGATTTAGGGTAGTTTATCTCAACTTTTTGAGAACTAGTTGATGATATTTCTAGAAAAGATCTTATGGAATCTGGAGTAATAGGGGTCCGCACTTTCCAAATCCTTTGAGATATGATTTTCTCAGGGTTAAATACAGGAGGAAGTTTTTGTTGGCTAGTATCAGAGCGAGTATGAGGCTTCTTGAAAGCCACTATGAAGAAATAAGGGATCCCCAGTGGAGTAAATACAATTTTTCTTTATGTGGAGTCACCAAGGTGAGAGAGATCCAACCCTGCACTTCCTTTTCTCACCTATTAAAAGGAATGCAAAATAATCACTATGTAGGGAAATTTATTCAAATCCGTCCTCGACAACGACACCATAAGATTTTATCAAGGATGTTTAAAATATGATTTAGACAATGGAGTCACTAGGGTGAGAGATCTTCAGTCCACACTTCCCTTGCTCACCTGACGGATGGAATGAAAAAATTTGTCATACCAAGGGGAAAATATTATGATTCGTTTCATGGAAATGATGCCAGAAGATGTTGTAGTTTTTTCTATCTACTATCGCAAAGCTACTTCAAAAGATGTATAACCCTCCTAGAGACAACCCTTGGGTTGAAGGAAAGGGTCAGTGCCCAGGGAATCAAAGAGGAGTGCTTTTAAATATTATTCGATGAATTTTTTTTGCACTCGATATGTCACATAAACTGAAATAAGATAATTCAGAGATTGGTTCAATGACCCTTCATCAAGGTAGACTCAAGAAAACACATAGATCTAAATAAACACTTGTATATATGGATTATCTCAAAGAGGAATGTCATGATTCTAGTGGCTGACACACAACAATATGAAACTTAATATTCTTGTTGTAGTATAAATGAAGAGGAGGAAAAGAAGGAAATAATTCGATGTAGAGGGTTGGATAAAACACAGAATCCTAGGCAATGAGCTAAAGCAGAAATATGGAAGAGTGAGGAGATGAAAATGCACAAAAGTGGAGCGTGAATTAAGGTCTCATGCTCCATGCCTCATGGAGAAATTTTTCACCAAACATCAATTAGTAAATCTATGCACACACAGTTATTGTAACCTATAAACTAACACAAGTAAATATGTCGCTTTCATAGGTATTGTTCACTACTTAGCAGCATACATACAACCATGAGTGAGAGTGAAACCAACAACTTAATTACACAATTTTAGAGGGGGAAGACACATATGAAATGCTATATAGAAGGGAAAACATACTTCACATTACTCCACTTGGAATCAACCTAATTGCTTCGTTGATCTTTGAAGATGGAGCCCAAATCACCAGTCCATCACATTTTACAATTGTATAAGCCCAATCTCTTCATGAATAAGCAAATTGAACCAATGTGGAACCACATTCTATACAATCAGAACTCATAATTTGCAACAAATAATTTGGGACCTTGAATGCATAAATTGGGAACCTTTCTAAAGTATTTCTTCCCTCTTTTTATAAGGAGAGGGGAAGCTTGAAAAAAATTACAAAATATCTCATCATGCTCCAGTTGTCTGACCGACTAGCTGTTTCAGCACATGGAGGTTATGCTGCCCAAATCATTGCAACAAATTTGATTCCTTTCTTTAAAATATCAAAATTACAGAAAGATAACAAAATGAAAAGTTGAAGGATGGCAAGAAAAATATATCCATGCCACACCTGTGATTTCCTCAGATCAAGCCATGCATTTTACCATGATGTTTCTCTTCAGTTACTCGTCAAGTTCACCTGTCATTTTCTCCTTAACCACTCGACTTATCCACTTTATGGAGCTGGAAATGATCACTGGTGGTAGCCTTAGTGGGGCTCTATAATCACAGATGATGACTCATCCATTCCTTATCACTTCTATGTTACACTGTTGGAGCCCAACATACCTTGTGTTAGGGCCAGTAGCTTTCATCTTTAAATGTATTTGCCTTATTCATTCATTTTTGGTTTTTGAATAATTCGAACTTATAGCCACTGTCACTATCATAAGTTCAAAAGTCACCATCTGACATCGCTATGAGTTTAGTCATCAAGTGGTCGAGTCAAAGCATGAAGGATTGTCAAGTTAATGGGAATCATGGTCGCTATGCAGGTGGGTATCAACCATTTAGGAAGTTTACAAGAGTTGGAAAACATAATTAAAGATTTCTACACCATCACACATCCATTTCAAGCCTACCCATTTTATCGATTTTGGCAGAGGAGGTGTGAAACCATACAGAGCATGGAGTGCTACAGAGACTTTTCGTTGCCCAGTGCTGCACAAATACTCTATTTTAGTTATTCTTTCTCAAAACATTTTATGATCACATGGAGGAAAATTTGGTAAACCGAAAGTGGGTTTTATCAAGGACGGGCTAAAAAATAATAACCTCTTCCAGTTTTTTCACATGTCTCATGGATCGGGAGATTCAAATGCATCTTTAAAGCATATTTTACTGACTATGCAAATTGCCTATTTTAACCATTGTTTTGCAGAGGATGTTCTAAGGAGATGGGGAAGAATTAGTAGAAACTGAGAGAGTTTTTTTTTCAAAAAAGGCTCATCTACAATAATCTCCTTCATTTTTTACATAGGTTCTACCATTTGGGAGCTACAGGTGTTTCTTCAAGGTCAATTTTCACAGTATTTTGCTGACATAATTATTATATTTTTTTAAAATTTGATTTGTGAATTTGAATTTGTGGAAGGTTTGAGACATCAGTTGGGTCCTACTCCAACTCATCAAATTTTGACCTTGCTATTGTGATGCTAGTGCTAAAGATAAAATGAATGGATAGGCAATTAGCTAGGATATAGGATAAACTGTTTATGTTTGTTTAAAAAAAGGATAAAAAACCACAACTTTTATTATTAGTTTTATTTAGTTTCTCTTGGTTAAAAAAAATTGTATGTTGATAAATCATGCAATGTATCTGACCATATGGGCCTATTGTGTTAAAAATTTATTTAAGGCCACACATAACAGGAATATAATGTTCGGTTTTGAGGATAAGTACTGTATATGTATTTCCTTTTGTTGGAATAAAATTATTAGTGTAGCGAGTTTTCCATTTAGCAGAGATTCTTGTGGTATGAAATTCAATTTTATGTGACTTCTCTTACATGTTTGTTATTTACTGTGTCATTGTTTAATTTATTCAATTCTATATTGTTTCTAATACAATTTTTCAAAATTCATTTATGTTAATGCTCTGGATAACTACCCTTATTTCTAAACTTAAATGGAATTCACTTTAGTAACGTTCTCCTTAATAGTATTCCTCTAGATATTTTGATCATGAAATACATGTTTCAGAATTCAATTTATGCTTTGTCACATGTGGTTGTATATCTCTATGTAATTTCCAGTTATTTTTAAAACTCATCCTATGCTATAACCAAATGTTGTGACTTAGAATAGTACCTACCATGCCTTTGTTTTCGTAAGTGTCTAATATGAAGTTCTGATAATTTTATGTAAAACTTTGAAAAATAAATCCATGCCCAATGACCCTCCCTCTCAAGTCCATCAACCATTTTCATTAAATCCTTTTTTATCTTTATAGACCTGGCCTCTATGAAATGTCCCTCAACGTTGTTGATTACATAATATGATCTTCTTTCAAGTGAGGGAGCCTCCTCAGGTTGGACAAGGCAATTTTTCTAGCCAAAAGAGGTTTGTGGTTACCTATGGGATTTCTCTCTCCATCTTGGAAAAATTTACAGAGTGCTAACATAGTGGCATTGTTGCTAGGGAATGAATGAAAGTGTTAATCTTCTCTGAGAAATATTGTCAAAGTTTGAGATCTGGTTGTTGACGGTGAACAAAAAACATACGCAGATAGGTTGAATTATTCCCCCTAGGACTCTGAGTTCAAAGGATCCAGCAGATTGAAATTTCACAGTGACTCCACTGGTCAAAGGTCAATAATTTCAAGAATTATTGTTGATTGATTACAATATGGGTGCAAGAACGAATCCCATGTATGATCTTATGGAAAGATATCATATTCTTGGTTTTATGAATCCCATTCCTCCTATTGATTGGTCAAGCTATCTCCCAATATTCAGAGATGGAAAGGCAAAAGATGTTTCTCTACATTTAATTAAATTACACAGGCATATATGTAGACTAGAAGTTGTATTTCGTGAGGATTCATTGATGAAAATGTTTATGAAAACTTTAGAGGGAAATGCAAGATCATGGTACGAAGGGTTGCCAGCTGCTAGTCTATGTTCTTTGATGGATTTATATTCAACATTTTGTACAAATTGTAAAAAAACTCATCCTTCTATCCTTCTATAGTGCTGATAGAAATATTTTTTTGAATATTTAATGATCTGTTTCAGCTCATAGGTATTAACATTTATGATCAGGATGTAATGACTGATGAAATTGAAGAAGACTTGTCTAGGTTATATTTTCCTTAGGTTGAAGCATGAGAAGTACAACAAACAAGAACTGAGATTGAAACTGACCAATAGACAACAATTCCAGCAGCTAAAGATGAAACTGGTTAGCCAGAGGTTGATGAAGAAACACATCATATTTATCCTCTTAAGCCCGATCAAGAAGAGGAGAGTAGTAAATCAGAGGAGGTGATTCAAGGGCCTCTTGCAAAAGAAGATTTCATTTAGGGATATCTGCCTCCAGATTCAGAAAATGAACAGTCTACTAAAGAGGGAAAGTTGTTTTAGATCCTGTGGATGTGCGCGTTATCACTGTGGTTGCCTCAATTGAAGAGAGAAAAATGAAAGAACAAAGTCCTCTTGTTGATCATCAAATGAAGGTAACAAATCATTTATGTAAAGATCCTTTTATTGGCCTATTGCAATCATTGAAGGAAGAGGTTTGTCTTCCCATGCCCAGTTTACTGCAGGAATTATGGGAGGCTATGATTTTTTGGATTTTGGTTCTCAACATTAGTTAAATTGTGAGTTTCCACTCTCTTTTTTCTCCTGCCTACTCAAGGGAATTGTGAACAACATTCATTCAATTAGCCATTTTCTTGACTAGCTACATTAGAGAGAAGATATCACCTAATCTATATACTTTCAACAGGTGTGGACAGCTATGATTCAAGTTTGAAGCCTGAGAAGAAGGCCCTAAGACTTTGGTGATGTGCTATCAAAATTTACTTATGTCCTTTGAATTTTTTCAATTTATATAATGTTTTTTAGAATAAGTGAAATAAGTCAGTCAGTCAGTGAGTTATGTTTTTAGTTTGTTAATCATATTTTTAGTTTTTAGTGTTTGAATCCATTGCCCAATGGTCTCAATAGGCTACTAGTATGCAATTTTTGTTCTTGGCATCCTACTAGGAGGTTGCCATCCCGATTGGAGCCAATGTTAGGGTCAATAGTTTTCATCATCAGATGTATTTGCCTTATTCCTTCATTTTCAATTTTTGAATAAGTCGAACTTATAGTCATTGTCACTGTCATAAGTTCAAAAGTCACCATCTGACATCGCCATGAGTTTAGTCATCAAGTGGTCCATTCAAAGCGTGAAGGAGTTTCAAGTTAATGGGAATCATGGTTGTTGCACAACCGCTGTGCAGGTGGGTATCAACCATTTAGGAATTTTGCAAGAGTTGGAAAGAATAATTAAAGAGTTCTACACCATCACACATCCATTTCAAGCCTACCCATTGGATCCATTTTGGTAGAGGAGGTGTGCAACCATACAGAGCATGGAGTGCTACTCAGACTTTTCGTCGCTGAGTGCTACACAAATACTCTGTTTTAGTCATCCTTTTTGCAGAATTGTTTCCGATCAAATGGAGGCAAATTTTAGGAAAATGAAAGAGGTTTTTCTCAAGGATGAGTCAAATAACAATAACCTCTTCTAGTTTTTGATAGGTTTCATGGATTAGGATATTTTAATGCCTCTTCAAAGCATATTTTACAGACTGTGCAAATTGCCTATTTTAGCCATTGTTTTACAGAGGATTTTCTGAGGAGATGGGGCAGAATTCGAAGAACTTGAGAGAGGTTTTTATTCAAAAAAGAATCATATACAATAGCCTCCTTCTGGTTTTAAACAGGTTCTACCAATTGAGATCTATAGGTGTTTCTTCGAGGCCCATTTTCGCAATATTGTGCTGATAGAATTATGATTTATTTTTTTAAATTCGATTTTTGAATTTTAATTTGTGGAAGGTTTGAGACTTCATATGGGTCCTACTCCAACTCATCAAATTTCAACCTTTCTATTGTGATGCTAGCAAAAAATATAAAATGAATGGATAGGCCATTAGCTAGGATATAGCATAAAGTGTTTATGTTTGTTTTGGAAAAAGGATAAAAAGTGAAAACTTTTATTATTAGTTTTATTTAGTTTTTTTGGTTAAAAACATAGTATGTGGATAAATCATGCAATGTATTTGGTTATATGGGCATGTTTTGTTAAAAATTTATTTAAGGCCACACAAAATAGGAATAAAAGGTTCAGATTTGAGGAGAATTATTATGTATGTATTTCCTTTTGCTAGAATAAAATTATCAGTGCAGTGAGTTTTCCATTTAGCATATATTCTTATGGTATGAAATTCAAGTTTATGTGACTTATCTTATGTGTATGTTATTTACTATGTCATTGTTTAATTTATTCACTTCTATATTGTTTCTAAGATAGTTTTTCCCGAATTCATGTATGTTAATGCTCTGGATAACCGCTCTTATTTATGACCTTAATGGAATTAGCTTTAGTATCATGCTTCTTTATAGTGCTCCTCTAGATATTTCAATCATGAAATATATGTTTCAAATTTCAATTTATGCTCTGTCACATGTGGTCGGATATCTCTATGTAATTTCCAGTTATTTTCAAAAATCATCCTAAGCTATAACCAAATGTTATGACTTGGAATAGTGCGTACCCTACCTTTTTTTCATAAGTGTCTAATATGAAGTTTTCATAATTTTATGTAAAACTTTGAAAAATGAATCCGTGCCGATTGACCCTCACTCTCAAGTCCATCAACCATTTTCATTAAATCCATTTTTATCTTTACAGATCTAGCCTTTGTGAAATGTCCTTGAGCATTGTTGATTACATAATTTGATCTTCTCTCAAGTGAGGGAGGCCCCTCTAGTTGGAAAAGGCTAGTGTTCTAACCAAAAGAGGTTTTTGGTTACCTTTGGGATTTCTCTCTTCAGCCTAGAGAAATTTATGGAGTGCTAACACCTTATAACATTACCATAGTCCCACTTCAGAGATGCAACTCATCAGAACTTCATTTTAAAAGAAATTACAAAGAGTGAAAATGTCCTTGTGCCTTCTGCACTTAGCTATTGATTTCTTCTCAAACATGGGACCACTACTTGTTACCAAAGACTATAATGTTTGGGGTCTGCAATATCGGGGCCTTAATCTAGCATAACTTCATTTAAATCAACCGTTACAAAATTGTAACGTTCTGATGCATTCAATGTTGGAAATTATACTGAGAGGGGGGGTGAATCAGTATTATCAAGTCAAATAATCCTTTTCAAAACCAAATTGTATACGCTACTTCAATTAATTCAACCCGCGTATATACGCAACTATTCAAAAGTAAAACCGCATATACAGAGCAAACTTTTAATTTACTTAAACTTTCAGATGATGTTTGTTAATCTGAGATGCAACATCAAATAACTAGTAACCAGAGACAGTAAAACAAAGCAGAAAGAAAATCACACACAAGAACACCAGATATAAGTTGGAAACCCAATGTGGGTGAAAACCACCTGCTGCAATTTGTCTCTATCTTTCTTTAAATTAGAAACTTTTGTTTACAATGTACTGGTGCAGTCCTTTACCAGTACGCAGGCTGCAACCTGCAGAGAGCTACAACTCTCTCTCGTTTTCTAGGTTCTCCTGGAAGGGAGCTACAACCCCCTTAGCTCTTGCGCTAGCCAAGATACTAGTACGTAGGTGCTGGCCTAGAGAAGGCTACAACCTTCTCTTCCTTCCAGGGACCACGTTTCATCAATTTTCAGACTGGATCCATGAACATAAAATAATCATCAAGAAATTCTTCATCAACCAAACTCCTTTTCACCAACTAGATATGAAATCAAGTAGATACTTCTCTGCCAGCTGTACCCAAACAAAGTACCAGAAACCACACAACAGAACCCAGAACACAGCAACAATAAGCAGAAACAACTAGATCACAACTTAAAGCATATACGCAATTTCAATAGTATGCAACTTGCGTGCATACGCATCTACGTATGGAACAACCTGCGTATACGCACCTTTACTTCACGTAAACTGCGTGTATACGCGCCTTCGCTTCACTGAACCTGTGTACAGATCTATAAAGGACAACACACTCTTCCAGATATTCAATCATTAATTAACCCAGATTATCAGACTTATAGATCAGACAAGCGCCACATCTAGCAGATCAAAATCATACAAAGATATTGTCATTCAGGCTTAAAGATTATGACCCATGAATAAAACTTATCCTTCCTTTTGCGTTAAGGTTCCTCCTTCCTTTAGATCCAGATCTGCATCACCACCCAATATACCAGCTCTAGCACTTTATCAGATCTTCAATAATAATTCCGATGGTGATTTGTCACAAGATCTCCTTCCTCTTTTATAGTCTTAGGCCTTCCTCAATACCATGGTCCAAAACCATAACATTCCAATACCATGAACCCAAAACTAGGGATCGACACATCTGATGAGACGCCATGGTCCAAAACATAGTTTCAAGTTCCAAGATCTAACTTCCATGGACCAAAATAATGATCACCAACATATACGCACTTTTGTAATGTATAACCCGCGTGTATACGCGCTTTAGTCTAGATGAACCTGCGTATATGTCTTTTTCTACTTTCTGAGTGCCTGAACTGAGATCTGTTACCAAAGAAGGTTTCCATCAAGGACAACACCTGTCCCATAGCCCCAAACATGTGCCATAATGCCAACAATCTCCCCCTTTGGACTTGATGGCAACACCAAGATCCAAGATCATTCTCCCCCTTTGTCATCAAGGGCAAAGGGTTGTGCTCCCCCTGAGTACATGCTGAAATCTCTGTCTTGCTGTGCTGACCATGCTCCCCCTGGCTGTAGGCAAGATCTGCAAAAGGATGTTCTTTAAGAAGAACCAAGACTTATGCAACAATACAAGACCTTCCTATCCCCAAAAGACTTAGTACATACATCCATCACCCAACCAAGTGGGGATCATCCATCCAACCGAGTGGAATACATCAGAAATTTACATATGATGACCAAATACATTACATCTTCATCCCAGGCATAGTGGGGAAACCAATATAGGCCGTTACATGACCTTGACATCATATAAGAAAGAGATACATGACATAGAGACGAATATTTAAAAAACATGACTTATAAAAGTCATCAGCAACTAATAGCAGCAGCAACTGACAATCATCATTCAGAACAGCAACCAAGATTTCCTTCTGTTCGCCTTCTGCCTTTGTTCCACCTGAAGTCAACAACAGCTATGAACTAGAAACAAAAGCTTCTAAAATAATGCCAACAATGCATAATTAGAAGATTATCTGCTCCCCCTGAACCTGTGCCGGATGGTCTCTGTCAGACCCACACCAGAATATTTTCAACCAGAGCCTGCTCCTTCTGATATCCATCAAGCCTCCATATACGCTACTTTCTCTGTACAGACCGGCGTATGTACGCAGATACCCTTTATCCAACACGCATACACCCATTTTCTCTGAAACTGATAAGATTTAACAGCAAGATGATACATCAACAACTCCCAGCTTCTGTCTGAGATATTCAAAGGTTTCCCTGGGCAGTGGTTTGGTGAAAATGTCAGCAACTTGTTCCTTAGAAGGAACATACTCCAATTTGACCTTTTGTTCCAACACTTGCTCCCGAAGAAAGTGATACTTGATCGGTATGTGCTTGGTTTTTGAATGCATGACAAGATTTTTTGAAATGTTGATTGCACTTTTATTATCACATAAGATGGGGATAGGTGGTGTACAAGAGATTTGGAAATCCTGCAATGTTTGCATCATCCAAAGGAGTTGAGTGCAACAAGATGCAGTTGCTACATATTCCGCTTCAGCTGTAGATAAGGCAATCGAACTCTGTTTCTTGTTGAACCAGGATACTAATCTGGAACCCATAAAGAATGCTCCACCACTTGTGCTCTTCCTGTCATCCACGCTTCCGGCCCATTCTGCATCTGTATAAGCATGAAGTGTAAGATCTGTATCTCTAGGATACCATAAGCCATAATTTTGAGTCCCTTGAAGATATTTGAAAATTCTCTTCACTGCCTGAAGATGAGACTCCTTCGGATTTTCCTGAAATATTCCAACTATTCCAACTGCATGCATGATGTTTGGTCGGATACCTGTCAAATAAAGTAAACTTCCAATCATAGATCTGTAGGTTGGTTGATGTACTACTGCAGATTCATCATTTGCACTGAGACTACATCCTGTGACCATGGGTGTACACACTGGTTTTGCATCTTCCATGCCAT
>APFE031511186.1:104789-124819 GCA_000404065.3 Pinus taeda
GGGGGGGGGGGGATATTAGTGGCTGTTGTTGTTCTAGGAATATGATTTTGAAGTTATTGTGAAACCAAGATGATTGAATGTAGGACTGGATCATTTTTCGCACATTGAAATTGGTGAAGAACCTACTAATTTGGATGAAGGACTACATGACATGCATCTCTTTATAGTGTGCACCACGAACAATTACTTTGAAGATATTATACACTTCCTGATGATAGGAATGGCTCTGGAAGGATATACAAGTCAACAGAAGAAGGAACTAGTGGTGCACACGGCAGACGTTTATGTCATTGGAGGGCACTTGTACAAAATGGGATCAGATGAAATATTGTGATGTTGTATGCCAGAGTTTGAATGAAACAAAATCCTTACTAAGGCTCATGGTGGAGCCGTGGGAGGTCATTATGCAGGAAAAGCAACAATGCAAAAGATTCTACACAATGGGTTGTGTTGGCTGACCTTGCATAAGGATTCAAAGGCATATCGTAGGGCATGCGATGCATGCCAAAGGACTAGCAAAACCTTGTGGAGGCATGAGTTGCCACTGAATTTGCAGATATCGTTACAACCCTTCGAGAAGTGGGTGACTGACTTTGTGGGACTTATTCACCCTCCAGGAAAGAAGACAGGTGCGTGATACATCATCATCGTGACTGAGTACTTAACCAGATGGGCAGAGGCATGGCCTGTGAAGGACTGTACAAGTGCGACAACAACAAAGTTCATCTTTGAGTACATGCTGACAAGGTTTGGTTGTCCACAAAATTTAATGAGTGATCGCAGTAAGAATTTTCTTAATGAGACGATCAACGCGATGATGGAGGAATTTCAAGTTTACCATCAGAAGAGCACGCCATATCACCCACAAGCTAATGGAATGGTAGAAGTGTTTAATAAAATATTGGAGAGAATGCTAATAAAGGTTTTCAATGCTCAAAGAAATGATTGGGATGTGTGCATACCAGCGGTGTTATGGGCTTATAGAATGACTTGCAAGAAGCTGACTGGACAAACACCATTCAGTCTAGTTTATGGCGTAGAAGCCATGATGTCGATGGAGTACATTGTACCTAGTTTGTGCATAGTAGAATTCACTGGAATGACGGATCATGAAGCCCTAGAGGAGAGGCTCGCATAGCTAACAAAGCTTGAAGAGGACATATTTCTAGCTAGATTCCATCAACAAGTTCAAAAGGAGCGCGAAAAGGCATGGCACGATTGGCACATCAAACTGTGCACCTTCAAGGTAAATGATTTAGTTTTATTATATGACAACAAGTTTGATAAATTTCCATGAAAATTTAGGATGCATTGGCTAGGGCAATATGTCATGAAGGAGATTACTGATAGTGGAGTAGTTCAGTTGGTAAAATTAAATGGAGAACCCTTCCCAAGAAAGGTGAATGGAAGCCGCTTGAAGGCATACACCGATGATATGGCTAGATGACTACATGATGGAAGCACAATATTAGCACTACAGGAAGCTGAAAGAAGGTGCGAGACTATAAACTACACTTCCTGGGTTGTGGAGCTACGCAATTGAGAAACTGCACGGAACAAAGGAATGCCACAGTGTTAGCAGAAATGCGCAGGGAGTTGCGCTATCGAAGAAGGGACTGCGTAGGGAAACCAAAAAGTGACCATTATGATCACTATTCATTATTTGATGATGAAAAAATGGCTAAATGGCAGGGGGTTGAAATTTAAGTCAGAATTTAAGGGCAAGATATTTGAAAATATGCCACCAATCTAGCATTTATGAATGAATTTTGGGGGGAATGGTCGGACTTGAATTTGAAAATGCCTATAAATTACAGATGGCTATCACTGAAAAGAATGAGTACACGACCAAGGTGGTGGCTAAGGCATGCAAGACTGTTCCAGAACTGGATATTCTTGAAGATGCACCAGCGGATGTGAGAATTCAGAAGCTCATTGCCGGAGTGCACGAAGTGAGAATAGAGCTGGCTAAGGTTCAATTTGAACTAAACCTTAAAATTACATAGCTCAAGTTGATGGCCCAACCTTCAACTCCACTAGAGGTTAAAGAATAGCGTGTGACCACTATCAAAGATGCAGTAGGATGTGTAGATGTTGTAGTGAAGGATTGCACTACGCTCTTTGAGCAGTCACTCAAAGTAGTCACCAGCATACAGGAGGATCCCAATGTGCAGAGGCTGGAAACAAAGGCGTAGGAGCTGCAATAGAGATATCATGAGGTTAAAGCGACGATGTGCACCGTTGCCATTACATAAAGGTTAGAAAAGATGCAAGAAGCAAAGGCGCTTAAGGAACAGGTGGATGCAACACAAGACAAGGAGGCAGTATTGAAGGCTCGATTGAAGCCTTAGCTAGGTGAAGTGTATGTGCTCATGACCACCAGTGAAGGAAAACTAGTTAGTCTATAGGAAAAACAACAGAAAATGTAGGCATGCAGCGCAGGGCTAGCGACGAAGCAGCTGGTTGAGAAGGTGAAGCAGGTGGCAATACAGTGCACCACCGAAGTCATAGTGGTACAGGTGGATCTAGGAGGTCTTCGTGACAAGATCTCCACACCAGCAGAGTGAATCGAGGGTGAGTCACCATATTTGTGTTGGGGGCTCGTTGGGAACGGGTCCCCTGGGGTCAATTTTGGGGTTAAAAGCCCAAGTTTTGGGGCTAAAGGCCCAAGTTTTGTAAAAAGAATGTAAAGTCTCCACATTTTGTAGTCATAGATTACGAAGATGTAAATAGTCAAAAAGGATTTACGCCCTTAGTTTAGATAGTTGTGTTGGCTTGATGAAATCCACCCTTAGTCCATAGACCATGGGAAGGTATAAAAAGGGAGTCATAGAAGAGTCTAAGGCAGTTTTTGAGAAGAGTTCTAAGTAAGTTTATGGATCTGTGAAAACTAAGAGTGAAGAGTCTTAGCATAGGAAAAGGATTTACAACTAAGTGTGCAGAGGCCTAGGGTAGAAGTCTGTAGCTAAGTGCGCGGACCCTTGCAACTGTGTGCGTCGAGTAGTCAGAGTCTGTACTAGAAATCTAGATTATCAATAAAGAGAAGTATTCTGGAATTACTTGTGTATTTTACTTTAGTTAAATTGCATGCAATTATGTTACGTTGAACACTGGGTTTATGTTTTAATGCTATTCTGATGCGCGAATCTATATGTTTCTCTTTGTTATATGAACGCAAGGAAATATATATGTTTACGCGAAGATAATCATAATGCATGTTGAAGTTAACCAATACTTAAGCTAATTGGGGTAGACACAAAAGTAAGGATAATTAGAGAGGCGTGTAAGCATTTGAATTGGCTATTTAGGGTCTGCGAAGGACAATCGAAGACTTTTGCTGAGGCTTCAAGGATGAATAAGAGAAGTACATTGATAAGCCCTAAAGGGATTATAGGTTTGTCCAAGGAAGGGTTAGGGTATAAAACCGACATCACAACCATCTCAGGGTGTGGAAACTTGGTTCCTAAATCCCCCCATACTGCTTCGGGTGAAACTTCAGTTCACGCTCCGCAGATTGATACCGAAAGGGCTAGTAGTGTAGGGATTTGCTTGGCTACTTAACGTTGAACCTAGGCCAGGGCCCATCAAGCCAACAAAGTGATAATAGGAGGTTTGGTAGAACTTATTTAAAAAAAATATTGAAATATATAATCATGTGTTGGTTGGATGAAAATAAAATTATTACACATAAGTCCACTCCAATGTAGTTAGGTTGGTTCTCCATCCCAAAAGATGTTCCTATTCAAAGAAATGATGAATTCGTATAAATACCCTATATGACTTCCTCATTTTTTTCATCCATATGGGCAAGTAGAACAAGAAGAATTTCAGACCTGAGGCAAGGATACACATTCATAACTCATGAACTTAGTGAAAAAGAAAAAGAAGAATTGATAATTGGTATCTTTGTTTGTTTCAAAATTTCTTGTTGCATCTCCAGATGGTTTTTGAAAGCTTCTTGTACTAGATTTGTTGGTTTATTATGAAGAGTATTTATTCCTTATTGGGAATAGGGTTAGTTTGAAATAGACCTGAACAAATACAACAACTCAACATATCTATGATCTATTTTTTGCCCTGTGGAGGAGTTAAATTTAGATATGAAGTTACACAAAGTTTGATCCTAAAGTAACTTCAATTTAATCCCTATGAAAGACTAGACTTCGACCTTAATTGGAGCAGAATATTTAGCGCTTCAATTAGTCTTTTATGAGTGGGATTTTCAGCTTTATCTTGGAGCAAACCTTAACAAATACTGATCTATTGGAATAAAAATTTGAGCTTGTAACAAAATTGAGGCTTGTATTTGAAAAAATGTAAGTCTTCATTGACCTCTATCTTTCAACTTTTATTAAAATAAAATTCAATGACAACATTTTATGCTTAGTTTGATAATTTTGGAGCAGCTTTTGGAGAAATACCTTGAACCAATTTGAAATAGATCCTGAACTAGTTTTGAAGTGATTTTTGGAACAAATCTTGGATCAGTTATGAAGTGAGTTTGGGAGCAGACTGTGGTGACCTTTTAAAGCAAACTTTGGAGAATTGGAAGTAGATTTTTGGAAAAGGAGTAAGAGTAAACCTTAAAGAAAGGTTTGAATTAGACTAAATAGAATTATAGATCATGAAGCAATCCTTTTTATAGTAGGCCCATTTTTATTAGATTAATTTAAGTTGACTTGAAGAACCTTTAGACAAAATAGGAGAAAATTAATTGGAGAAAACATTATGATCCTTGAAGTAGACCATTTGGAGAAATTTTAAAGAATTCTAGGGGTCATTTAAAGCAGACATTGTGATCCTTGAAGCAAACCAATTGGATATTTTTTGAAGAAATATAGGAGTGATTTGGAGCAGACATTATAATCCTTGAAGCAAGCATTAAAGACCAAGTTGGAGCCTAGATTGAGGATTGGATTCCTCATAAGAAGTTGGAGCCCCATTATGACCAGGTTGGAGCCTGGGTTGTTCTTGAGGGTTAGGTTCCTCATATGAGCTTAGAGCCTCATTAAGACCAAGGTTGTATCCTTGAAATAATTATAATGTATTGTACAGATTGGATCTTGATTGTTTGTAAGAGGATTGAAGTCCTTATCATTTTCATTAATAAAATTATTTTCTTGTTGTACATCTTGTGTTCTAGTTTAACTAGTGATCTTGAATGGCATAATGTAACAATTGTAAATAAATATTGATTCATTCCCCCTCTTAGTATTTCCAACACAAGGTTAGGAACCCACTGTCCTATATCGTCTGAGTTTTGAGTCAAAGAAGGCATGCCTACCTCTCACTATCATAGTCTCTTGGTTCTACTATTCACTCCTAATTTCCAAGGGTATCACTACCTGAAAGGTCTTATAAAAATTATATGCTTACTTTTGGGTGCAATTTTGAACATGAGGGTTTCGACCACCTCCCCCACCTTGTGTACTTCTCATGTGTTGCCTTTGCATTTGACCTAATTGACAACTGCTTCATGGGGTAGCATCGAGATGGATAAGGAAGGAGAATTGAGTAAAGAAATATGGATCATAGACAAGTAAAAAATAGATAGGAGGGAAAAATACAATAGGTGGCTCAACATTTATTAGACTAAATAACAATATACCACCCCTAGAATAATTACCCTAATATAAGAAATTCCTGACAAGATAGATCAAGACACAAACTTGACTGAGATACAGGGGCGTAATAATCCACCAAGAAAGAATTGAAGACAACCACATCCAAATAAAAATACACTTCACAATTCCAATGCCAAAAGCTATCAATATACCGAAATTATTATAACCATACAAGGAGCTGATATCAAAATTTAAGATTTTAAAGGGATACAAAAATACCCAAATAGAGATGACCAAGAATCAAGTGGTGAAAGCAAACACAATACTATGTGTGTCATAGATCTTCAGAATGGTCGAGTCGTGGGAGTCTCCTGTCTTCTCCTGACTTGGGCCTCCATTGCCCTTCCCTAATATTATACCTCGAAGAATTAGAGCCTGAATTTCCTTAGCATCGTGGACACTAAGTTTCCTTCTGGTATTATGCTTTGTGAGAACCATTTGCCTTGCTTCCATGCTACTAGGCTTCAAAATTAGACCTTTATCATTATCTCTCTAATACCCAAAAGATTCCTGAAAAGTAGGCCAAATCTTTGTCTAACAATATAAGAGAAAATTATTTATAGAGATGTTGTACATGAAAACCTTCCATGCCCATCTCCTACTTTTGGTGGTCTTCGTAGTTAGCAGGGATGAATAAAATCACATGTGCTGGCATGCAAGGGGGTGGTCATACCCACCCCTCCATTTAATGTTCTCTCGGGCCCAGGGTGGAAGGAACATGGCTTCCAGACATATTCCTTGTACCCCACCCCATTAGGGGATTTTTTATTGAATTTATATAAAAGTTCACAAAAATAAAAATGATTGGAATACTTTTTATTTCATAATATTATTAATATTTTTAAATAAATTAGAAAACGTAAAGCCTCACTATTGTATTATTATTAGTAATTTTACTATTAACAAATAATTATTTTGAAAAATCCTATTATAGATTCAAAACATCAACCCACATTAATAAATATTGTGGATTATTCTCTCAACACTAACCTACATTAATAAATATTGTGAATTATTCTCTAAATTTACACTTTAAAAATAAGTATCTAATGCTCTATAGATATTGTATCTTATGACATAAGTTGTGTACATTTATTGTATCTAATGACATAGTCGTGTAATTTTTTTTCTTTCTTTCTCGGAAAAATACATTAACTTAGTTAAGTAATTAAGTTAAATTTTAGTTGATATTTTAAAAATGTTGAAAAAGTATATATATTTAAGAATATTCTTATTTCATTTTTAAAAAATTTATTTATTATTTTATAATTAGACGGATTATATTGTTTTTCATTCATCTCCATGCTTTTGGAGTGGAAAAATTGGACTCATTTCATATGATCATTTTTATCAAAGGGGCCTGGTTTGGAAAATTGGGATTTGAAACTTTTTGGAAGTAGTTTGAGGCATTAAATGGAATTTTCTTATGGTAAAAAAATTGTAATCAAATGTAATTCTATTTTCACTATTCTACAAGTAGAGACCTTTCTGAAAACACAAGAATCACCTCAATCGTAGTACATATGTAAAATATATTCTGCTTAAAAGTTGCTTCTTTCTTTTACTATCATTATTCAAGAGGATGATACATAGTCCCTCATTATTCATGGAAAAATGGTAAGCCATGTGATCATGATGAATAATACTCTAGAGGAGTCCATATTGTAACTCTAGTTAAGAGTTGAAGGAGTCAAATTTAACCACTAATAGGCTATTGTATTGTGTTATAACCGGGCCACTAGGAGGAAAAGAGGTTGCATTAACTTTGAGTGCATTTTGTTCCATAAATGAGTAAAGTAGTTGAAAGTGGATAAGGATAGAACTAATAGTGAATATTTGTGCACTATAGCACCTCATGTGTTGTAGGCCTCCCTTATTTGTACTTGCACTCATTTCCATTTAGAGAAAGAGAGTAGAGTGACCTCACCTTTCAGTTGCTTTTCTCTGGAAAGGGTTACTTAGGTTATAGCTTGTGTTAATTTATGGTTTGTGAGTTTCATTTTTTTTTCTCAATTTTCTGCATAATTGTAACACAATAATTAACGAATCTAGAAATCCAAGGAGAATTTAACCCTCATAGTGTAGATTTTGTAATAGCCCCAGGTTAAAGTTTTATGTAATAAATAATAATAAAGGAAAAATAAGACTAAGGTCACGGGACACATTCCAAGCTGAATGTTAGGAAAACATCATAGTGGGCATCAATTGTGGTTTGTTAATGGCTAAGGAATTTGGCAAAGGCATTGGCAAAGGAAAAGAGGCAATAAATGGAATTTAATATGAAAATAAAGGAAAATAGGAGAAAAGGAAGGTGAAGAGACACAAATTTGCATGCAACGGAAATTAGAGGGAAAATGAAGAAAAATGAAGAAAAAGGAGACATCAATGATAAAAAGTCACCTGAGAATTAGTGGACAATTTTTTCTCATATTTTGACCAAGATTATAAAAGGAGAGAGAACAAGCACTTCAACAAAAAATCAAAGAAAGAAGGCCTATCATGTACTAGGCCTGTTCTAGTCAAGTTCTTGTTCAAGTTTTGGATGGTTAGCCTTTCCATCATGTTATTTATGTTTCTAGAAAGTTACAAACAGTTATGGGAATTAGTGGTTTGGAGGCATTTCTGAAAAATTGGCATAGATCTCATGACCTTAGGCACATAAAAAGGATTTTTGGGTTATAACCCCACACATGAAGGCTTTTGGGTGTGGTTGGAGCCTCATAACCACGTGAACTATGTGTCAAGGGTGCAATTGGGAGGTAAAGTCAGTGAAAAAGAGTTCTCACTCATGGATTGATCATCTGGGGTGATTGTCAGGCTCTTGAGTGGTTTGTAGTCCTAGAGGAATGTTGCTAAGGTTTAAGTTTGTGGGCCCCACTTCCATAACTGGAACTTGGAAGTCGGGTCATATCATAGTGACAATAAACTTATGTTTACCTAGAAAAGCTTGTAAAAGTGGGGAAATGTTGGAGGCATGGTTACATATTGGTATCAAAGCAAGAATGCAATAGTAGACCTCAGAGTAAAAAGAATATTGCAATATAGGTTTATATGTTTGGCATGTAGGAATTATGGTTAATGGTTGTTATATGCATCGCAGTTATATGCATGCATGCCATTTTATTGTTGTTGTGGTTACATGCATGATATATGCTAATTGATTAGTGAATTTATATGTACATGCATCAGTTAGTCATGCATGATAGTTAACTTATTGTTATATGCATTGAAATCATAAGTGTGATGGTTATTGTCATTGTGGTTAAGTTCTAGATATTATTATGTATCATCCTAATCTAGACTGAGTTGTGTAGATGTGACAAGCTCCTTGGACATACATTGAGGTATGATTTTGATTATGTTTTTTATTCGGTTTATGTAACATGGTATGTTGCAGTACAATAGAAGACTAAGGATGAATACAAGAATGGCTGAGTATAGTTCATATGAGTCCCTGTACAGGCCTGAAGGGACATTGGTAGGTTGAGAGAGATGAGTTGAGCAGCAAGGAGAAGAGCGTTCTCCTGGTTTGGAAAACACATTGAGAAGCTTGAAGAAAGAAAGTCTGTGTTAAAAGGTGGACAATGAGAGGTTGGTTGAGGCATAGGAAATGCTTGCCAGAGCTCAAGAAAACCAAGAAAAATTTAATGCAATGATAATTTAGAGTCTTTTAGATTTACAGAAGCAGGGACATATGGGGATCAGTCATGGATAATAGGAGAAGAATAATGGGGCATATGGAAGCAGGTATCAAAGAGAACACAGGTTGGACATGGATGACACATTCAAAGGTGGTATATCTTTAGATACACCTGATAGGTGGGCTAGCACTCATAGATTTTATTCTAGTTCTGGTTCTAAGAGATGTCATCATTCTTACCACCAACATCCTTATAGGAGTGAGAAAAATTATTTTCTAGAGGAGTTCAATAAAGCCAAGCCTTCTACATTCGATGGAGGAATGAATAAATCAGAAGATGTAGAAATATGGATGCTTGTGATGAAGAAGTTCTTTAGATTGCATGGTTATTTATAGAATATGAAAGCCAAGATTGCTACCTTCAATCTCAAAGGGAAAGAAGATATCTAGTGGGAAGATGTGAAGTATGTTAGAGGTTGTAACATCCTTGGTTAAAAATCCATGTAAAAATATATAATACCATGGTCATGGGACACGTATTCCAACTTGTTGAATGTTGGGAAAAACATCCTAGTGTGGATGTTCATTTTGCTTATTATGCCTAAAGGAAATTGGCAAAGGAAATGGAAAAGGATCTGCAAAGGCAAAGTGGCATTAATTGGCATTTTATCTATGAAAATAATGGAAATTAGGAGAAAAAGAAGGTGACAAGTCACAGGTTCCATGTGAGGAGGAAAATGAAGAAAATAGAGGCCTCATTAATAAAAAGGTTGTTGAGGATCCGTTGGTACCTTTTGTTAGTTCAGTTTTAAAGCTTTCTCATTACTCTCTCTCTCTCTCTCTCTGTGTGTGTGTGTCTCTCTCTCTCTCTCACTCTTGGAGACTTAGAGTTTTCTTTGAGGACGTTGGCATTGGATCAAGAAAGGAAAAGGAGGCAAAGAGGAACCAGAGATAAAGTAAGAAAGAGTAGGATCAAGCAACTGTAGCAAGATTCTTTACAGGTATCAATTTGCATGTGTGGTTTCCTTGCTATATTTGGCATGCATGGTGTTGCATGTGTGTTCTTAGTTCTGTTTCTATCATTGGCATGGGCTTTTTTAGGTGTGACAATGTTTTTTAGCATAGCCTTGCCATTTTTGGATAGCCATTGTGTGATGGAGTTCTCATGTTTTGGTCGATCTGGATTGCCTGATGAATTTGAAGTTGAGTGAGGTAAAGCCCTGAAATGAGATGAGGGTTGCGGTAACCCCTAAACTGAGCTGAGGCTTGTGGTAAAGCCATATTTTTTGTTACCTCAGTGGGCCTAGGAATATTCAACTGGTGAATGGAGGGATATATAGTAAATCCTAAAGGTGGGTTCCCTCCATCAGGCCTAGTAATCATGTGATGGGATATACCGTAAAGCCTGGAGAGTGGAGTCTTAGTTTAGGGCCCAGTGCTCCAATGTGGATTGTGGTAAATCCTGAGTGACTAGGAGACAAGAAAATTCCTCACGATGTAGGTGGAGAAATTTGGTGGCATCCATGCTTTTTTTGGCCTAGTGATCTAGTAGAGATCATGGTAAAGCTTGTTATTACATGTTTATTATTTTGGCCTAGTGGTCCATTGTGGATTGCAATAAAGCCTAGTTTCTATTGATGAGGGTGAGGTGGCTTAGCCTCAAGATGCCTTGCTTGGCTCTTTTGGTTTGAGTCCCACATTTATGCTTGGAATATGGCACAGGGCTGATTGGATGAAGAGAGATTTGGCTAAGCCAATTTAAGGTCGGGTGGAATGTGGAAGTCCCATACCAGGTTCGCTTTTGCATTCATTAATAAGAGGTTATTTACTTGGTATCTTATGTGTAAATGTATTGGTTTATATGTGGATTCTATGGCTGATGTATGCTTGATATTTCTGTTGTTATTATGGTAGTTATAAGCATGTATTATGACAATGATGATGTATGGTGTATGTTGAGAGTCTTGTGATTTCGATTCTTTGTGATTCATTTGTGCTTGATTTGCAACTTTGTTTGTGTCTAGTGTATGGCCATACCACTTTGTTTTTGATGTCATATTGCTATTGGTTTTCAATATTTTATTCTTGTTTGTGTTTTTTCTTGCTTTTTATGTCTTGAGCCTTAGGAATTGGTTGGGAAATAAGATAGTTGATGGAACTATGGGAGAGATGTGTGGATCCCTACAAGAAATGAAAGACTCAAATGAAGCTAGTGGATGTGTAAGGGAAGTGAAAGGTAAGAGAATGAAAGTCAACTAAGTTTGTTGGGTCCATTAGTGTAAATGGATGGTGGCGGGACAATCATGAGAAAGTTGTTAGGAAAGTTAAAGTGAATGGATGTGAGGCATCCGATTCCTTGGCTACATTAGGAATGGTTGTTCTAAATGTTGTGTATGTTGTGCATGGATAAAGGGAGTTCTCTTAACCTTGACCTTATGATATTTGGTAGTTAAGTTGTGATAATTTTTATGCTAATGTTTATATATGTGCATGTATGTATGTATGTCATTGTCTAACAGGATCATGATTGTTTTATATTGATGTTTATATGTATGTATATATATATATGTGTGTGTGTGTGTGTGTGTGTGTGTTTGCATATAGTTGTCTGACAGAGTCATCAGGAATCGTTCTTAGGGAGGAATGCTTTCTTATGTAGGTGAATTGCATGAAGAGATTCTTGGTTCATGAGGAATCAAGTGGGAAGAGTAGTTTGACTGATCTCTGAGGTCAGTATCATGTGGATATGAATTGATATTATGTGATTATACTATGCCTATGTTTATGTTATGGACAAGCTAATGCTGAGAGATATATGAGTGGAATGAAAGCAATGCGATACGGGACATGCTAGGATAAGTATGGATGGCAAAGAGATATTGGAAGCAAGGTTTCTTGGTAGACGTAGTGTGGTCTTGGATGTGAAGTACTATTGTTGTGTTTATGTCATGCATATTTTATATTCAGTGATTATATCTATGGTGTTATGTGCATATTGTATATGCAATGATGGGTATAGATGGTGCTATGTACATGTTAGATATGCAGTGTTGTGTACATATCATATTGTGTGCATGATGGATATGTGGCATTGTGTACATATGGTGTTGTATGCATGTTGAATATGCAGTGTTGTGTACATATGATTCTATGTACATGTTGTATACACAATGCTATGTACATATGGTGTCATGTGCATGTTTTGGTGTTGTGTGCATGATTGTACATGTGGTGTTGTGTACATGGGGTGATCTGAATTTTCAATATTGGATTTCTATTCTAAGATATTCATCATAATATAAAAATGTGCTTGAGGTTTGTACTCCAAAATAATAAGGAAAAACATGAGTTTTTATGTGTGTTTTCTTAAGTCAGTTTCATGAAAAAATTTAAATATGAAATCAAAAAACTAAATGGAAGCATGCATCAATCAGTAATACAACAGCCATTTTTAAAGGAGTTAACCCCTCGTGGGCTACATCTCCTTGGATCATCTATAGAGGCATGACCCCTTCTCATTATGCTCAATGTCTAGAAAGGGAGAGTACATAAAATGCTGAAATGGAATGGCTAGTTTCTCTTTCAAAGAAACAACTTCTACAAGAGTTCTCACTCCATAGACATGTTAACCTATAGTCAAACATGTAAACCTTCAGCAAACATGGGCATCTCACACCAAGACCCCATGCTCCAACTTCAAATAATATAAACAGTACCACAAACCACTTGAAATGCATAAACAAGTCTCTTTTCCAAAACACATTTAGAGAAAACAGGAATAAAACCTACAACATTGATGTAAAGGTTGTTGCAAAAAGCACATGGAGGCTGGAAGACCCCTACAAGGTCATCTCCATCTTCAGACTCCTCCATAAACTGAATCAACACTCTCCTTGACCATGGCACCCATATGAATCAATTTAAAAAAATCCTAGCCATAAGTGCTCCTTTGATCCTGAGACATGTTCTAATGAGTCTAGAATATCCAAAAATGGATACATAGTCTCTTTTTGCATCCAATTTGGTTGAAAACTAGAGAAATTATTACCTCTCCTAGTTAGGTCACTATTCGCTCCACAAATTTCTCAAAAACCAGCACTGATCCTACAATTTCGCCCTAAAAAGTGCTAACTAGGCGAAAATTTCATTCACCGCCGGGCAAAATTGTAGGACGGTTAATTCCACCCATAAACCGACCAATGGTTATAAAAAATGTCAGCCCTACCAGTAACATGACAGGGTTAGGATCTGGTGGTTAGGAAGATGATCTTCCCTTCGACAGTCACGCTTTAATGTTAGCAGTTAGCAGCATGGTGTTCACATATGACTTGGACCAGCGGTCATGGTGGCAGTTACCATGGCGGTGGCATCACATAACCATTTGTGGTAGGTGGTAAAGTGGTCACATGGGGGGCTAGTTAAGTCTGCCCACCCCCCAACCTAGTAGTTAACAAATAATAATACCAACCCGTGACCCTTTGTAATTAAGAACCATCGTGCAGAAGGAGTGGTAAGGTGTGGTGTTGTTCTGAGCGAGGTCATAGATTCAAACCTGATCTCTGCCCAACAAAAATTTGATTGACCCCGTGAAGGACACATGGTGGCCTTAGGCTTAGCCACATTTTACCTCCCTATTGGTCCACCTATAAACCAATGAAATTCTGCCACTTGTCACAGCATGATGATGCCACCTGCAAGGAATATTGTGAGGATATTCCAAAAAATATTCCAAGGAATGTTCTTTTTGTTGACTGGGTTGTATGGATGCTCAGTTAGCATCCTTGTCAGCTCATGTACCAAATTTTCCTATTTGACAAATTGAACAGATTGCATTTCAGGGAGCATAAACGAGTTGCACCGGATTCAGGATGATGAGCACTACGCGGTCATTTAGGTTCCACACCATTCTAACAACTTTGATTTTTGGGAAAAGTTTGAGCTTCTGATCACTCTTCGCCACTGAAAAACTCTTGGTCTCCAAAAGTTTACTTTCAATTGTTCATAATTTGAAGGTACAGTTCCTTCAGTTGTCTAAACTCGATCCAATCGATGTTTGTACTACCCTGAATTGTAATTGTCTTGGCTCTTTCTCAAGCTGAACTTGAAATATAATTTAACCAAAAAATTCAAGTTCGATGTTCTTCTCGACTTGTCCATGTCACTATGGCCATCCACAACAAAATCCTTCCCAAGAATAATTCCAAGGCTCTCATTTGCAAATTCCTTATCAAGGATAAGATCCTAAAAGACTTTGACAAATGAACCAAAACAAGATTCACATAGTGAATACTTGTATAACTTGAGTGCTTAACACATTTGTAACATAATGAATGTGTTGCAACTACTCATACAATAATTTTAAAATGCTTTCTTAAACTACAAATAGAAATACATTTTACAAAATGGAATAACTTGACTCCCAAATTTTCCATTCAAATTGACTATCAACAAGCCAAAGTAGCATAACAATGCCCAAAGAAAACACTTTTTCACATAAGTTATTTATTTATGAACCTCACTTTTACAAGTTACCTAGCTATGGGGATATGCAACTAGTGCAAAACAAAGATTTACAAACTTCAGTTGGCCAAATAGTCCAGCCATTTCTTACCAAACTAGGTAAATGAATCCTCTATTTGAACCTTTTCTTCTTCTGAAGCTACTGCACGGATGGTTGCATCTTGTGCCACTTTTTATTTTGTAGCTTCCTATTCTATTGCTTGCATATTTTTCTTGCCCTTACCAGGATGAAGTTGTGGAAACAATTTCCAACACTTCTTGACCTAATTCCCACCTGATATTGCAGTGATTATAAAAAATTTTTTGAGCTTCCCTTGGTTCACATGCCTTTAACCTTGGATGAAATTTTCTCTTTTCAGTCTCAATTCCATTAGAAATAAAAATATTCTTGATGATTGCTTTTATTTTATCGCACTCATCTAGACAATGGTTAGATGAAAGGAAAAAGGTGCATGGAAACACGTTCCTCAACATGTTATTCAAATCAGCATGTTGTTTTCCATTATGAAAAGAATTTGAATTAATAGGACGATTATACCTCTTTTTGTTGTTCTTTGTCTTACGCTTCTTGCGTGGGGAACTTGCCTGGCAAGAAAAATTAGCTTCATTTCTTCTTCAACTTGTTCATCTCTCTTTGGAGATGTTTTTCACTTCAAGTCCTCCTTATTCTTGAGGAATCAAGCGGTACCAATTCTAGATGCAAATCCCAACATCTTGCCTTCTCATGTCCTCTTTTATGGCAAAAGGAACGTGACACACATGAGTTGTTGCTAGAAGACCATTCTTCTTTCGTAACATAGCCTAAGCCTTCATATTTAGGCATCTCCTTTGCCTCAATTGGATTTTTAATGCCTTGATCATTTACTCCAAGGCCTCCTCCCTTGTAACCCATCTTGGTCAAGAGCTTGGATCCAATGCCTTTACTATATTTTTCAAAGGTTGCAAATGAATTTACATCAACACTTTCATGTAAAGAATAAGCATGTGAATGCTTACCATTTACCTCACCTTTCTATTGGCATACAAAGATGTTTTCAAACTCTATTTTGATTATGGATGTGTCCTCTTGGACTCTTTGGCTCTCTTCTTTCAGCTCCTTGAATTTGGGTGTTGTTAGAACCTCATCCTCCACATCATGGAGACAAAAGATACAAACTTGTCCATTTACCTTCTCCGAGGAACTTTCTACACTAGAATCTTGCTTAAGAGTAGTAGAAAAACATGAATATTGTGGAGAACATGGTGGTTTATCACCATTCTTGTTACCTTCTTCCCTTGGGGAACATTCTCCTCTTGGAGGGCTAGAGCTTTCACCTTGCAATTTGGTATTCCTCTCTTCATAAAGGACTTTCACCATTTTTGCCATGTCTAAGAAAGCCTTTCTAAAAGGCTTCACATCCTCTGAAATTCTTGCACGATCTCCTCCTTGGGACATGCTTTTCTTGAATCTTCTACTACAACTTGAGGTAGAACTAGTGGTAGAGATTGTAACAATTTTTCTCTCCTTTCCAAAACCTTCTCCTCACTTGAGCTTCAAAACACATTCACTTGCAACAACAATCAATTCCTCCTTGCACAAAGAAAACCAGTGCTCTAATACCAACTTTATCTAAATTTGGAATATTAGATTTCTATGCTAAGATCCTCATTAGAATATAAAAATGTGCTTGAGGTTTGTACTCCAAAATAGCAAGTAAAAATATGATTTTTTATGTGTGTTTTCTTAAGTTACTTTCATGAAAAAATTTAAGCATGAAATAAAAACACTGAATGGAAGCATGCATCAATCAGTAATACACTAGCCATTGTTAAAGGAGTTCACCCCTCCTGGGCTACATCTCCTTGGATCAGCTCTAAAGGCATGACCCCTTCTCATTATGGTCAATGTTTAGAAAGGAAGCGTACATAAACTGCTGAAATGGAATGGCTCGTTTTTCCTTCAAAGAAACATTTTTTGCATGAGTTCTCACTCCCTACACATGTTAACCTATAGTCAAACATGTAAACCTTCAGCAAACATGGGCATCTTACACCAAGACCGCATACTCCAACTTCAAAGAGCATAAACAGTACTATAATCCACTTGAAATACATAAACACGTCTCTTCTCCAAAATGCATATAGAGAAAAAGAAGAATAAAATTTACAACACTGATGTAAAGGATGTTGTAGAAATCACATGGAGGCTGGAAGACCCCTGCAATATCATCTCCATATTCAAACTCCATAAACTGAATCAACACTCTAGTTGACCATGGCACCCATAGGCTTCAATTTACAAAAATCTTATCCAGAAGTTCTCCTTTGATCTTGAGACCTACTCCAATGAGTCCAGAATGTCCAAAAATGGCTACCTAGCCTCTTTTTGAATCCAATTTGGTCGAAAATTGGAGAATTTATGACCTCTCCTAGTTAGGTCATTATTCGCTCCACAAATTGCTCAAAAACCGGCACCGGTCCTACAATTTATCCCCAAAGGGCACTAACTGGGCAAAAATTTCTCACACTACTGGGTGAAATTGTAGGATGGTTAATTCCTCCCATAACCCCTCTAGTGGTTAGAAAAAATGTCAGCCCTACTGGTCACATGAAACGGTTAGGGTCTGGTGGTTAGGCAGGCAATCTTCCCTCTGATGGTCACGGTTTAATGTTAGCAGTTAGTGGCATGGTGTTCACATGTGACTTGGACCGATGTTCATGGTGGAAGTTATCATGGCGGTGGTGTCACATAAACATTTGTGTTAGGTGGTAAAGTGGTCACATGGGGTGGCAGTTAAGTCAGCCCGCCCCCCAACCTGGTGGTTAACAAATAATAATACCAACCCGCAACCCTTTGTCGTTAAGAACCATTGTGCAGGAGGTGTGGTAAGGATTGGCACTGTTCTAGGTGAGGTTGCAGGTTCGATTTTGACCTCTAACCAACAAAATTTTGATTGACCCCGGGGAGGACGCATGGTGGCCCTAGGCTTAGCTACATGTCACTTCCCTATTGGTCCACCTGTAAACCATTAAACCAATGAAATGTTGCCACTTGTCACAGTATGATGGTGCCACCTGCAAAGAATATTCTGAGGATATTCAATAGAATGTTCAAAGGAATATTTTTTTTGTTGATTAGGTTGTACAGATGCCCATTCAACATCCCTATCAGCTCCTGCACCAAATTTAATTGTTTGACAAAGTGAACAGATCCCATTTATGGGAGCATACGGTGTTTATTTCACATGAAACGAGTTGTGCCAAATTTAGGATGACGAGCACTACGTGGTCATTCAAGTTTCACACCATTCTGACAACTTTGATTTTTGGGCAAATTTTGAGCTCCTCATAAGTGGGTGTTGTGTACATGTCATGCATGTGATGTTTTGTACATGTGGTGCCATGTACATGTCATGCATGCGGTCCTATGTACATGTGGTATTGTGTACAAGTTGTACAAGTGGTGGGGTGTACATGTGGGGTTGTGTACACATTGTGTAGGTGGTACGGTGTACATGTGAGGTTGTGCACATGTTGTGCAACTGGTACTCTGTACAGGTGTGTTACGCAGTAATTTGTCACCATTGGTCACCGTCCTTGTTACCCTCCCGCTGTCACACATTGGAGGACACATTTACGGACCTGTGACCAGTGACATAACTTGAAAACACTTGCATTGAGGTCTCTTGAGTATGAATTTCAATAACCCTGAAGACACCCTTTGAAGATTAACCTTGGAAGATGCCTTTTTCCATTAGCGCGGGTCCACAGTGTCTGACCCGCGGCAATGGCTCAGTTCCTACAAAGAGGGCACACCCATAGACGCTCTGTCCCAGAACAAAGCCCGCGCCACACAATTTGGGCATGATTTTTGGCCAGCGCGTATTGGAATGCTTTTTCCTCCGTGACTCACCCAGTTCCCTGAAGGAAAAGTCCAATAAAAGCAGTCGGGCGTCGGCTTTTCTATCCAAGGAAACCCAACTCAATGGTTATTTTGGGACATTGCCAAAAACTCAGAAGGTGTCCACATACAACGCATATCTCCTCTCCCCCCATCTATAAATGCCTGTCTCCCCATATTGAACAGGCTTAGTTTTTTGAGAGCTAGAAGAAGTGGCTAGAAGAAGTTTTTGCTGAGAAGTGATAGTATGAGCTAAGAGCTGAAAGAGAGATTATGCTGCCGGATTGTGGAGAGAGAAAGTGAATTTGCAAGACATGTCAGACTGTTGACCCAGCTGGAGGAGATTTGCAGTGTCAAGCCTTAAGTGGTTGTAATTCTTCTCTCTTTTCTATTAAATGATAAGCGACTGTTATTATGGTTCCATTCATGTGTTCTACTGGTAATATTTGAATTATATCCTGCTTGACTGATATATAACTGTACGATTTCGGATTTTACGCTTGTTTGTGGGTTGTTCTTCATTTGTGCAGGTGTCCATGCGTGGAGCGCAAGGATAGCGACCGACCAGAGCTAGAGGACAGGAGCGACACTTCTCCCACAGCAAACAGCATTGGATCCTAGGTTGGTCTCCTTGATCGATTTCTAAATTGTGTAGTTAGGAACTTGCATGCAGCGTGTTTGATTGTTGCTAGACCCCTGTGGGGCTAGTGGGATCCACCTCTGTCCGCAGAGGGGATTTACCTCCGCAACAAATTGGTGACTCCGCTGGGGAATTTGTCTATTGATTGTTTGTGTTATATTGTCTGATTTGTAAATCGTGGACGAAGCCTGAAGAACGGCCAGGCAGCCTTCGAAACACTTCCGCTATGCGGAAGTGAAGTAGATGAACGCCGCTTCAGTCTATCTCCGGGTTGATTTACAAACTGGACGGTATCCATCTTGCTTTGCATGTTGTTTTTCTGTCATTTTCTTGTCTGAACAATTTCTTTCCTTGAATTTCTTGCTATCCTTCACTCACTGGCTCTATCTAGTTCTTTTTTCCTGGCAAGTTCCCGCCAGCGCGGTTTTTCTCTGAACAGTCGCGCTACTGGGCGCGATCCGCTTTCGGACAACTCGCGCTACACTCTGTTTAGCGCGGGTTGCAGGCTTACACTCGCGCCTCTGTCTTTTTGCCTGGCAAATTCCCGCCAACGCGTTTTTTCTCTGAACAGTCGCGCTACTGGGCGCGATCTGCTTTCGGACAACTCGCACTACACTCTGTTTAGCGCGAGTTGCAGGCTTACAGTCTCGCCGCACTGGTTAGGTCTGTTTATAAGCCTGTTTGTCAGTATCTGATGCCTGGGTCTGGTCTTTTTGCCCTGTATAT